>BPLR01014980.1:0-160610 GCA_021605095.1 Caerostris extrusa | reverse complement strand
GTTACTACGTATTGCTCATCAAATATTATGACTTGCAGTCGCAGCTAGTGTGCAAGGTTCGAATTCTGATGGCGTCGTTTGAAGTCACTGTTTTGAGAAACAAGAAAACTTCAGACAGCCTGTGTAAGCATTTTTATCAACAGTCAGGTAGGAGTTTTCCGAGTTTTATCTCATACAGCATGCAAATGCAAAGCAGTTACCCCTAAATTCCTCCCGAAAGGTAATGGTCTCCTATATCATACGTCATTGGACTGTTCGTGATGCTTATCAATAGAAGCCGGGCGCACTGATGCAATGTAAAAATTTCGTGAGACATTTAGCTGTTGTTATGTTTAACCTTCAGTGAACCTGCAGTGTTCATGCGAGGGCTCAGATGACGGTCACGACAAATCTCCTCATGTAATGGACGGAAAGGGGTAGCTTCTGTTGCGTTAGAGTACCTCGTAGATAGAAGTCTGCCTTGGCTCCGTGCGTCGTTGAAGAAGGAGGGCAGCGCCTACGAGAGGAATTTTAGGGGCAGCTACCCCTGCATTTGCTTATCGTATGGGAGAGAACCCGCCAAATCCCACCAGGCATTCCGACTAGTGCGACAAGATACTAAACATCACAAACACCATCGCGTATTTTGAAACAGTGTCTACAACAAAGCCGCCAGCGGATTGAACCTCAGTCCTCGCGCTCACCAGTGGCGCACGTTACCACTGAGCCACGATTCGGGCAGACATTTTTCTAATACGCATAACTTTTAACTAGTTCACCTATCTATAAAACGCATTCTATTTTTAAACGAAATTGAACAAATTCCTTCTTTTCCACGGTTATTTCAAGATTTTATCAAAGGGGAAACATTTCATTTCACTTACAACATAATTTATCTTACTTGAAAGATCCAGTGTATTAACGATCTGCGTTGTACCCTAAAAAAACTCATAAAAATGCTTTTTTAATTCTGTTAAATTGAACTTAAGTTCAGTTTTATCCATTCAAGTCAAATAGCCTTGACTTCATCAATAAACTGCGCAATTTAAAATAATCTTATCAGATTAAATTTATTTTGTTCCTGTGTTGCTTTCCAGCAGGATTCTTCGTTATTATTTCTATATCTTAATGAATCCAGGAGAAATATCGAAGCAAGTAAATTAATATCATAAAAGATCCCTTTTTTTTTTAACTTTCGCCAAACTTCTCAGAAGACATTAAGGGTCAAGTTTGTTGTAACTTTCTAAAGGCCTTTAAAGTTTCTTTCGCGTTTTGTTTACAAGTCGTTAGCTCTAATTATTCCCTCAAAGTTTCAGAAAGAGTTTTACGTTCAATTTGGCCGTGTATTATTCATTAATGAAGAAAACTCGTTTGTTATGCTTGAGCGGAAGTGCGCGGTGATTGGTTAATGCCTTGAAATGCCATCCGCAGCGAGATTTAATTGAACGGAAAGTTTGATCAAGACGTTTAATTATAAAGACTCGCTGAACTTCGAAGATCACACTTTTTTTTTTAAGAAGGAAATTTAAATAGCAGATGGGACTAAAGGATATTTGACATTCTGTGGCAACGTTTGTTTCCTTGAATCGGTATAGATTTTTCATAATTGCCTACAATTGAAAGGATTTTATGTCTGAAAAATGTATTTTTAAGAATTTTACATTTAAAAAAAAAAATATTCAATTCCACAATAAAAAAAATGAATTTTATTATAACTCCTATTTTTTTCCTCGAAGGTAAGGTAATAATGTAGCATGCAGGTTGGGCCACCAGATTGTAACTGGATGTGGTTGGATTGTGATACTTAAGGCACGGGTTGGAGAACTCACAGCTTTATTTACACGGGCATAAACATCCCACAAATACAATATTTAACACATTTATAGATATATAACTATAGAAGGATTCCACTTTCTAAGCTGAAAACTTGATGCTCAGATACGCGCAGGATGCGTGAAATGTACTTCCTCTATGAGTGAAAGTCTGTAAGCCAACTGACCATTTCTGTTTAACTCAAGGGGCACTATTGTCAGTGGGCGCTATTGTCAGTGCGTAGGAGGAAGCTTTTATGGTTTACAATAATAATTTTATAATAAAGTTTGCAACATTGTCCTTGCTGTTACTGTCCATTGTCCTTGCTGATTAGGTTTGAATTGAGAAATCTTTGCCTAAGTAAGGATATACTAAATCTGTAGGATTGAAAGTCCCTTCATGGGATTTGAGGGTACAAACCTTGAAAAATGCCATCACTTCATCGCGGTATTCGTTATAAGTGGTGGTGGAGCTCAAAAATAATTTTTTTAAACATCGGTGGGTCTCTTTACTATTTATGTATATCACGAACAAAGTTGTATGAGAGAAAGCCTGAAAAATCCCCCCATGACTTAGTTTGGTTAATGTAGCTCTGCAGTAATTTTTTTCTTTTTGCACCCGAGGGCTAATTAGCCCCTTGGGCCTAGCCCCATAACCTATGATTTAAAGTGAATTCCAAACCACTACAAACATACATGGCACTGCCGGGATTCTAACCCGAAGCCTCGACCATCAGGCCACCAACGGATGCTGGCAGCGGATTTAGACCTGAGTACTCCTGCGCGCTGAGTAATCCTTACCACTGGGATACGAGTTACAATGACCCCAAGTATACTTGAAAACTTCTGTCCTTCTTCAAGGATCTTTTATCTTTCATGAGGAAACCTGCTATACTTTTAAATTAAGTGATTTAATGTGTTTGCTGGTGTATTTTGAATTAGATCATTGAGGTAATTTGAGTTTAAAATGAGAGAAATAATGTTTGTATTTCTTAACTCTCATTTGAAATTATTTCGCTACGCCCATGGTTTTTGCATTAATTATTGACAAACAATATAATTTTCAATATTAACTCATGCATCAAAGAACAAAGTTATTGAATAAATAACCCGAAAAGTCAACATATTATAAAAAATTAGATCATGCAGTGCCCGACTGGGCCCTAAGAAGGACATTATAAAGTTGTCAACAAGTGTATGGACAAAACTTGTAGAAGTATAAAAATTGAGAATAGTTCTCGGATTTGAAGTAATTATACATTTACAAATATTAGCTATGCAAGTTTCAGGAAGAGGCAATGTTATTTTATTTGTTTGGCTGATACAGGAAAAAAAAAAAACCCTGAAAAATAAAAAAAAAAATTCTATGCTTAGATTAAATATCAAATTTGAAAAAGCCTTGACAACAATAAAGTTTGAACAGTTGAATGATCAATCGTCAGGAAGAATGAAAAAATGTTGGCTATTTTATTAGATGTAGGCATTAGTAAAATTTACAAAGTAGAAACAGCAAGGGAATAAAACTAACAATAGATTAAGAACAATTATTTGGTCATTATACAGACCTATGGTTGCGTAACTCAAATTACCATTGATGTAATTTGCGTAAAGCGAAATAGAAAACCCTGTTTTCGCCAGTTTCATGCATCGCAAGAATGGTAATTCTATCGCAGGCAACGATATTGCAATTTGTTTTTCAGCGGAGTCTATATACCCAATATTAAAAGCTCTATTCAATTAAAATAAATAAATAATAAAATTGTTTTTATGATTTTTTTTTATAAATAAAAATAAATTAAGATAAATTATGTAATAATATTTAAAAAAATTTACGTATTTTATGTGCAATTGATTTAAATAGTGTCAGTTAAAATATTAATAAAGCATCTGCATTATCATAAATGTAGGGAAATTTATTTTTATTTATCATATTTGTATTACCATAATTTCTTAATACACAAGATATTTTCAAATAGAACAGATTATTACATTTACAGTTGTTTAATGGTTCTCAAATTATCGCGCGTGATTCCTAAGGGGCACGTGAGTAGATTAACCCCACGACATTTTAATTATGTATAAAAATTTAATTTGTATGCACCTTAATTAAATAATATTTATAAAAAAGAATATTTTTTTAAAAACATTATATTTCATATACAATCCATTATGCTAAACATTTTATTATTTCTGTCTTAAAAATTTAAGTGTTTAGTGTTAAACATTACATGCATTATTAATATTGATTAATTTCAACTACTGATAATTATTTTGAGATTAATATTTTAAGCATTCTAATTTGATTTAAAAAACACTGCTGTCTGTGTTTTTAACATATGTGAACATTGTGTTCCCCTTATATAGGCCACAAATAGCCCGTCGTGGACAAAAGAGACAAAAAAGAGAGGACTTTTAGGGAAACTTTCCACTTTGAGTATTATATGGCAGAAACCTTTCACCAGGCATCCTGGCAAGACACTAACACACATTGTTCTTATCACCATCGTGAGTCCTTTCGTTTCTGACAGCAGTAACTGCAAGGATACCACCAGCAGATTTGAAACCGTGTCTTGCTGCATGCTATTATACCATTAGGCTATGATTCTGATGTAATTCGTGAGTTGTTAACGTAAATAAAAGTAAAAAATAAAAACAGTTATTTTATGACGAAAAAGCGTCAGGTGACGAGGTTGGAGGTAGGTTAAAAAAAGTTTAAGGTGTGAAGGTAAAAGAATTTTTAAACCATTGCCGTAGTTTTAAAATTTTAAAAGAATAAAAATTCAAATTCAAATTCAAGAATCTATAAGTTTGTGTGGTATTTAAAAAGTTCAGGTTTAGTGAAAATAAAACAGTTTAAACTTTTATGCAGTATAAATCCCGTCCTTTAAAAATAAACAAAATTTCCACAGCAAAATTAATGTTGCCGAACGTTTTTTAATCGAAGAAAATTAAAAATTTGTAGCCTTAGATCTGAACTTCGTCCTCTACTTGTATCCCAATGGTAACTTCTATACCTAATCTAAATAAGGTCCCAGGTTCGAGTCCGTTGCTGTCACTGCTTTCAGAAACGACCAGCCTTGATGGCGATTTTGAAAACGTGTAAAAACCTCTTGCATCGATATTTAGACTACATATTGGGAGTTTTCGGTTTTTCTCTCATACTGCAAATGCGGCGCTGTTACCCTATATGTCCTCTTTGAAGCAATGTCTAGCCTCATCAACCATCGGTAGATTATTAGTTACATACGCAAATAGAATACGGAGCATATCAATATATTTAAAAAAAAAAAGAACTAAGGTTTTTATTTATCTATGTATATAATGTGAGGAGATAAAACAAAGTTGCTGTCTATTTAAAAGTAATTAACCTTTGAAAACAAATCGCATGCTTTTAATAACGTTTGAATTAATCTTATTAAAAACACAAAAGTTTTATTATTAATAGTAATTAGTCAAAAAAAGTTTACAATTAATACTTAGAAAATTATCGCTCCAAAAATAAGGATTCCAAAAGTAGCGAGAAAAAAAGTAGACAAGGAAATGGATGAGACATGGAAACATATTTACAAAGTATTTTCCGAAAAGATCTTAATAAATAATAGTTAAACAAATCAGTGATTCTTTTAATTAGTATAAATGAAGTCGACTGTATTACAGTGTCATGTATACATGTAATACATGTATGACGATACATATTTAATCAGTTGTGCGCAAACCCTTCAATAACATATTCGAAGATTTTAAATAAATTTAAAAATATCTTTCTTCCTGTTTATTTCTTAATTTAAGTAAGAAAGAGAAAATGAGGTTGTATTGTATAAATCAGTTACAAAAAATTATTATTATAAAAAATTATTACCATAAAAGCTTATTATAAGAAATTATTATTATAAAAATTATTACCATAGCTTATTGTTATAAGAAATTATTATTATTATTAAAATTATTACCATAAAAGATTATTATTATAAAAAATTATTTTTATAAAAAGTTATTACCATAAAAGATTATTATTATAAAATTATTATTATAAAAATTATTACCATAAAAAGCTTACTATTATAAAAAATTATTTTTATAAAAAGTTATTACCATAAAAGATTATTATTATAAAAAAAAAATTATTATTATAAAAATTATTACCATAAAAAGCTTATTATTATGAGAAATGATTACCATAAAACATTAATATTACAAGAAATTATTATTATAAAAAATTATTACAATAACAGATTATTATTATAAATTAAATTCATTGAATAAATTTGTTTTTAATATAAAGTTTGAATTCAATGTTTTAAAACAATAAAATTTGTTCTCCATTAGAAATTTTTGCAATCCAGTAGAAATGAAATTGCAAATCATTTACCTTTTCTTTTCTTTTTACGACTAAAACAGTGCAGTCTTCCTCTCTCCTCTGAACCAAACCTCACCCCCTTCTCTCCTCAATCTCGATAAATGTCTTCTGATTGTTTCTCAAAACCATCCCCCTAAGCATTAAAATACTGACACTTTCTTTAACGCCAAAAACCCTCAACCACAAAGCGAAAAGAACCTTTTTTTTTTTTTATTTCCCATTTCACTTTTTTTCTTGCTTTCATTATTTATTTACACTTGATTTGAATTCTGGAAGTAATACCGGCATCCTCAAAGTGAAAACCATTTCTTAAAAAAAAGAAAATAGAAAATCGGAGATTATTTACCACAATATCAGGAAGATTTGGAATGTTTTATATACATTTACATAACAGTATCGGAATTACTACTTCGGGAAAGCGAATATACATATAAATCGCATTCCTAAAAGTAACCCCACCCACCTACACCCACGCACACTTTCTCTATCTTACTTAAATAACGAAATAAACTGGAAGGAAGAGAATTTAGGAAATAAGACAAAGAAGATAAAAAAAAAAAAAAAAAAAAAAAAAAAAAAAACCGGAGAGCGATATAAGCAGGGATGTAATTTAAACGTTATATCGAAATCAACTTTAAAACACTTTTTCCCTCATACTCTTCAGATAACTTCTTGGGAAAGTGACTAAACCATGCAGAGTTATTACATTTGGCAATGTGCCAAGAAAAGGGGTGTATTATACCGAGGGGGGTCGAATAAGACAGGAGTAAAAAGGGATATCAAGCAAATGAAACCCCCTTGATGCTTGGGCAATGGACAATGAAGATTTTTTTTACCCTTACTCATTTCATTTATCTTACTTTCAAGGTAATGGATCCGAGTCTGGATTTCATATATGCAAAGAGTAAGCCCCCTTCTAAGCATTCGGGGGGGATGAAAAAAAGTATTTTATTTGTGGTACTGCGGTGTGACTGAAAAATGAGTCTCCCACGCTTTTGGATATACTTAGTTCAAATGCATGAGATTTATGGCAACTGAATGTTTCATTTACGTAGGACCGCAATATATAAATAAAATTTGAAGGGAAGGGGAACGGTGAGCTGTCGTTTCAAAGCAAATACTGACTCGATATACTTATATTGACTCGATAACATATTTGGCTTGAGTCTTATTGGTTTTATATTCCGTACGCCCATCTCGGCTTGTTTGGAAAGTACGGTGGTTGAATTCAAATCGTATTTCATTGTACGGCATGCTGAGAAATAACCAATAAATTTTGCAAGAGTAAAAAAAAAAAAAAAGGGAAGGGGGGGAATGAAATAGGGGTTATATTTCTGTCGTATTAAAAGCGGAGTTTTTCAAGTTTCAAGAAGAATAAAAAAAAAAAAAATGATTATCTTTAGAAACTGTGTCTGAAAGAAAACACTGATTTAGTATCTGATCATGTATCTTCTTGAAGCATTTTTATTATTTAATATTATGCATTATCTAACCTGATTATTCCTGTTTTGGAAAAAGTAGACTTAGAGTGGCAATGGACGTACCAGTTACGGAGTGCCTATGTGAAATTAATTACAAAGAACTCCACATTTGAGAAAATGCCAAAATAAATATTAATGTGACTGTAAAATTTTAAGTTAGTAAAAATCGAATTAAGTGAGGAGTTGTGACTTAATTATGACTTAATAATTGTTAACTTTAAGGGAGGAGTGCAGTTACTCTGGAATGAATGAATAAGAATAGGAAGGAGAGGAAATAATGCTCCGAGGTCCTAGTTCATGGAGAGGAGATATTAATTCTCTGGCATAATTTAGTGTTGTCAGGAGATGCTAGATAGGATTTTTGAATTAAGATAGAAGAAACTTCTTAAGTGAAGCGCGTTTGATTTCCGAACTGAAGGAGCTCGGTTCGGAATTTGGTAAGCGAATAGAACTGAGAGTTCCCAAGTCTATGCCTGGAAGTTCACCATAAATTCATAAGCCAGAAATTTTCATTGGGCTGGAGAACATTACTATTACTACACCACACCACACCACATCACTGTTCCTAGAGCTTAGTTTCCCCTTTTACAATTTGGGAATAATATGGTGAGTAGTCTGATTGGGTTCTGTAACACTCTACGGTTATATCAAACCGGGACCTAAAAGGCTTAACGTGGATTCCGAACCACTACAAACATCCATGGCCTTGCCGGGACTCGAACTCGAAACCTATGGCACCGAAGGCAGAGCGCTAGACATTCGGTCATTTAGGCCCCGGGCTAAGAGAACCAGAGGAGAAAATGAATCAATCAAATGCTGATTCTGGCGGTGATCGTTCCAAATTGTGATGGCACATTGTGAAGCAGCGTAACAGGCCATCCTCGGTAACATTGAATTTGCTGCATATATACCGTTCCAGTGACCCCAGGTTTAAGCGGCCACGATTTGAAAATAGCAATATTTTGAAACCATAAACTGAGCATATTTAACAAAAAAAAATTATTTTTTTATTAGTTTGCATAATTTGTAGCTATTTATATTGAACTGTTTTTTTTTTATTATTATTTAAATTCAAAAATTGAATTTTCGTTAATGTTTTATGTCTCTATTTTTCTACTATGCATATTTTTCCAGGTTTCTTCTTTTCGATTCTTCCTTTCTGCTTTGAAATGATGCTATTTGACTTAGAAATAAGTAAGCTGCTGTTTTAATCTGTATTTATTATTTTTTCCTTTATTTTAATCTTTTCAAAAAATGATGATTAGAAATCAGCATTTTTTGGAAATCTTTTCTTTTATTTCTATCTTCAATTTAACAGCTATTAATTGTAGATAGCTATAAAATAGTTTTTTTTTTTAAAATTACTTAACAATTTTTTAAATCATTTCTTAACTTTTTATTGACATGCTTATGAATTATTCAACTAAAAGTCATTTTTTTTTTTTTTTTAATGTTAGTATTTAAAACTTACCTTAAAAGTTTCAAACTTAAATAAATATCAAAGAGATATCTTTCTGTGAATTTCTATAATATTATTATTATATTATTTGAACTTATAAATGTAACGTTGGGCTAATAACGGGACCTGCTCTCCCCAGAATTTTTCTAATTCCATATTTTCAGCTTAATTTACATTTTGAACTCTCCTCTTTTATATTGAGGGCTTGGATCAGCATAAATAATATAAAACAACGATGTATAAAACATTGACATCTCTAAAACATATATAAAACATTGAGTTTCTAAACTTTAGTGACTTCTGTTCGAACCCTGCAAGCTAGTCGTACCGTAAGTCCTTGCTTCTATGAAATAGATGAGCAAGTTAAATCTATTGACTAATGAAGCATCGAATGTCCTTCCATTGGTCTTGAGGAGATGGGTTCGAACACACAGATGCCACCCTAATGAGAGTTCGTTCCAAACATAAGTGAAAGCATTTTAGCATGCTCCTGGGTAAAGCTTAATCTGCTATATATCTGCCATTCTAGTAGCGGATAATTTCGAACAAAGTGTCATGCGTTTTAAAATAACACAATTATAGTAAAAAAAGACTTTTTATTTCATTGTTTATATAAGATATTAACATTTTATTTTTATTTGCTTTAGTTTAATTTTAAGTTAATTAACAAATATATAGATATTTATGTTTGTTTATGCTTTTAATTGTATGTATTTAATATAAATTAGTAATAAATTTCAGTCATTCAGAGATTGACAAATCCAAATGCTAAACATTTAAAAATATTCTCAGTTTAAACATTTAAATATCTTATGTAGATCAAAAGAAGTTAGAGAGAAAAGAAGTTAGAGTTGAAGTCTGAAACTTGAAAAACAAATTTTTAAATTCCATTAATTTTAAATTATCTTTTAGTATAAATACGTATCTTGGATAGCAAATTAAAATTTTGCAAATTAAAATTTTGGATAGCAAATATAGTGAAAATAATTCATCAGTTAAAGAAAGCAATGAAATATTAATAATAATTGTTTTTGGTCCAAATCAGTAGTGAATTGATGTAAGTGAATTCTAATAAATTAATATATGTTAATAAAACAATATTTTAAGTATACATGGTATTCATAAACTGTTTTGCCAAAAAGAAAAAAAGTGGAAGGATATTACCCATTAAGGTGAATGCTATTTACTATGAAACTTAGGCTGCCATTCTAGAGTGTCTGAAAATATTAACTTCAAAACACATCCAAACATTAGTCCTCACTTCTGACATTATTAATTGACATTAATCAAAAACTATATTTGCATATGATAAGCATTGTATTTATATGTGATATCTATCTGGTTGATTTTAATGTGAGAATTACTAAAAATGGTTTCATGTTTTACAGTTGATATTTAGCTTCGGACTGTCGCCAAAATTTTGTAAACAAGCAGAAATTACTTTTACATTTATTATTTACTTTCCATAAAATAACTCAATTGATGGCTTTATAATTTAGTGACTTGCTGGATAGCGCATTAATATCCTTCAACATTGGAGCGTTTTCCTTTTTTCCATATCTCACCCCGTACATAGGACTATATAACCCCTACCAGCTAGAAAAGTGAGGGTAGAACATCGGTGACCTTGGGGCCCACTGATGTTCCGATGTTCCTGTACCGATGGCCTCCCCATCACCCACGAACAGCCCACCAATGAGTGATGGAGGATATAATTGCTTTTCGGGGACTTTTAGGGGTAACTGCTTTATTAACGAGTCGTATAAAGAAAACCCAGCAAAATCCCACCAGGTAGCCTGATTAACTATGCGCGATGGTTTTACAGACAGGGATGGAGCAGGGATAAACATATTAAATCCATAGGCGAACAAATCCTTCCATGGGGTTCCCCGTTGCTGTGCTACAATAGGGATGAAATATAACAGGTCTACAGTGGTGTATCCCGGATTACTCTGAACCTACTAATATCTGCTATTTCAAGGTCACCAGGTTAAAAGACCCCACCACTTGAAGGAAAAAAATAGCTTAGAAACAAAATAACGAAACCTATTTTCAGAAATCAATTTTTAGGAATTACACTTTTTTCACCGTTTGTAAAATTTAAACACATCTTTCGATACAAAATATTTTACAAAGATTCAACGATATGCTACTTTCAGATATGTTATATTCAATGATAAATTAGAGCGATTATATATATATATATATATATGTATATATATATATATATATATATATATATAATTAATAAATATATTTATCATCATTATATTAGATTCAATGAAATGTTATCAAAGATATCGTTCTTGAATTTGTATTTTTAAACTGAATTTGAATGATACTGAATTTAAATTGGTGCTGAATTGGTTAATGAATTTAAATATTATCATTAAAAATATTTGTAATATATTACATTATATTTTGGAAATAGAATATGTTTGAGGGTAAAATATAATATTTAATACTCCAGAATTGCGTAATAGTGGTAAAAAGACGGATTTATTATTAATTTCTTATTTTACATCCTTTGTATAGAATATTTTTATAGTACAGTACAAAAAATAATTTAATAACAAGGCGAAGAAGCACAAAAATAGTTTAGCAACAAAGCCAAAAAAGCATAAAAATAAAATTGTGCGAAAGATAATAATTAGCTTGATCTATTTTGTGATGCTTAAAAAAAAAAAAAAAGAAAGATCCTAAATTATTTTTCAGTGATAGTAATTTGTGTAGACTACTTTCGCAAAAAAAGATGAGCAAAGGCGTTGATATTTGGAAAAAGAAAGCGGGTCTTTTGGAAGTCCGCATTTATTTCGCTGGTGCTGCCAACTCCTTTGTCACCTGTGTTTTGACCTGGGGCTAGGGAGAGACCGAAGTTCGAGCCCAGGTGAATAGGTCACAGCCATCAACAGCAACAAAAAAATTCTACAAGTGTTACTCACCAAAGAAGAGGAGGAAAAAGAGGAGAGCAGAACTTATTCTCTTGTCATGGCGACATTTTTTTCGTTTGTTCTTTTCCTTGAAAGATATTTTCAGATTTGTACAGTTATTATTTTTTTAAATATTTAATTGTCAATGTTTTTTAGTTTTAATTAAAAAGCACAAAAAAGTATTTGATTATAAAAGTACTGTATTTGTCTTTCAAAACTCTCTTTAATTTGATGGCCTCACTCCGAATGAATTTTGTAGCTTTATATACATAATTAATTGTTTGTTTTGGCTAAGGAAGATACTATTTTCAGATTTCTCTAAATCTTCAAAGGGAAGAAAAAATATTCAATTGTTATTGTTATTTAATTTTAATAAAAAAGCACAGAAAGTCTTTTGATTACCAATGTTCTTAATACTTTATAGAAGTGCAGTATTTGTCTTTCAAAACTTTAGGCTCTCTTCAATTTGATGGCCCCACTCGAATGATTTTTGTAGCTTTATATGCATAATTAATCGTTTGTTTTGGTTCAGAAAAGTATTTTCATATTTTACTAACCGTTTTAAGAGAAAAAAATATTCAATTGCTATTGTTATTTAGTTTTAATAATAAAAAAGCACAGAAAATATTTGATTATCAATGTTCTTAATAGTTTCGAGAAATGCCCTATTTATCTTTCAAAACTTTGAGCACTCATCAAAGAGGTCTCTTCAATTTGATGACATCATACCGAATGAATTTTGTAGCTTTATATACATAATTTATCGTTTGTTTTGGCCCTCCAAGAAGATATTTTCAGCTTTTACCAGATCTTTTCGAAAGAAAAACATTATTCAACTGTTAATGCTATTTAATCTTTATAAAAGATATACATAAAATATTTGATTTTCAATATTCTTAATATGCATATATATAGCAGTGCGTGTGTGGTCTTTACCTTTCAAAACTTCTGACAATTGGAAGAGGTCCCCTCAATTTGAGGGACCTTACCTAAATTAATTTATCCGCATAACTTTATGTGAGCGACTCCTTTGCATTGATGTTTCACTGTGCTATTAAAGCAATCTTTGGGATGTGGATAAATTATGTTTGAACTGCTTCAAAATTATGATTAATCTATATTTTTTTATTTCAAATATTAAGAATGATATGAGTTTTAACATCAAGACAGTTGATGAGGCAAAACTTCCCTTCTTTTCTATTTTTTACTAAGGTTGAAATTATTTAATTTTTTCAAATCCAAACTCTCCTTTCCTATATATAAATACAAATATTTCTAATATTAACGTCTAATCTGTCATCAGTTCCATTTTCTGTATTTGTAAGAAACTAAATTTTTAAAGAAATTCAGTTAAATAGAGTATGAAAATACTAATTTAGTATTCGCTTAAATTTTATTCTGACCTGAGAACAATGACTTAGTATTACTTAAGAATCATCGAAGACTATTAAAATTCAAGGCCGAAGAAACCTCGTGGATTAAACGTTGGGTTTCTGAATTAAAGGAGCTCGGTTCGTAACTCAGTAAGCGACGCCGAACCAAAAGCTTCTTATTTATGCCATGAGTATTCACGCGATAATCCAGTAAGGAAGAAATTCTTTCCAATAGGAAGGAGAATATGAACCCCCTTTTCTAAGACACCACCTCTTGAGAGTGTTATTCATAATTGGTGACAAAACAGGCGATTGGGTACAACGTAGCAATACCTATTGATGAGCCCTGGTTAACGATGAATCTGTTATATTTCTGCCGTTTTGGTAGTGAATGGTCAGAGTAAATTTTTTCTTCATCATCATCATCATCATTGACTCAACAGCTTCGTGGTGGGGCAAGACCGTCTGCCTACAGGCACATTTGGAGACAGGAGTGGTTTTCTTTTTACAGGGTAGGATTGGCATGCCCCAGGCTATGCCCAACAATCATATTAGATCTAAACTTACGGTATAAAGTGGATTCCAATACAAACATCCAAGGCACCGTTGGGACTCAAAACTGAAACCTGTGGCACCGAGTTCCGGAATGCTCTAGTTAATCGGCCATCAGGCCCTACAATCATTTTAATATAGGAAAATAGACATTTTTTTTTTTTTATTAGATAAAAAGAGGCATTTACTATTTTTTAAAAATCCACTAAATTTTAAATATGAAATCGATTTTACCCTTAGCATATTATGGCATGTAAACAACTATTATTTAAACAAATAACTCAAATAAAGATTTCAACCAACGGTATTAATTAAATTTTTTTTCTATTCCAAAAGCATGCTGTCTACATAAAAAAAAAAAAATTCTGATACAAGTTATACTTAAATTATTTCTATTAGAAATATAAAAGGGATATTAGTTAAAATAATTAATAAAAATTTAACTTCTAATGAATCATATCTGGCAAATTAATTTGGGTGGAAAAAAAAGAAAAAGATTTTTAATGTTAATGTGTAAAATTTTAGTATTATATCATTATTTATTTTTTATTAAGGATAGTAGTTATTATTATAAAAATAAAACAAATAATAAAATATATATATATATAAAAAAAATGTCCACATATGTGGCAAAGAGGTTAAGATCGAAAAATAAATTTAGAACAGTAAAAATAAATGCAATGTTCTAAAAAAAATGAAATTTAATTTTCCTTTTCATTCCCTGGTGTTCATAGGAATGTTAATTTTGATACTTGAAATAAAACTGCTAAAATTTTGTTTGAAGTCCATGAACTTTGATAAATTAAAGATGCTATTTCTGGAATGTTTAAAGTGAAAATTATAAATTGAGAAGTTGAAACAATATAGCAACAATCCAAATTCTTGTTTAAGAGCTTAAAAAGAGTGGACATGCAGGTCGAAATTGGACAGAGTATTTTTTTATGGTACTCATCAATTGTGTTCTGGCATAGGACTCTTGGGTATATACCATGTTTTGTTGGGTAGATCAGCATGCCTTAGGGTCGGGGTACCGGGAAGGGATGTACCGGAAAGAGGTACCTGTGGTCTCCTGCTTTATCAGTTGCAGAGGGGAAATGTGTATTGAATGAATCAGCACGGTCAGGCTAAAGCCTAAGAAATCCAACGAACAAGAGCATCCACTTTCTCTAATGGCAAAAATCGATCCAAAGTGACTCGGTCTTATCGTTGGTTTCTTGGACCTCTAGGCTTTAATCAGGCTGCTTGAAAGCCAAGCTATGTCCCAATTTTTTCGCCAAGTCTCTTTTCTCTGGGATTTTTTTCTTTTTTTCTTTTTCTTTTTTTTTTTTTCTTTTTCTCTCTTCCCTTCTTGTGTCTGTGCGTGCTATTTATTTATTTTTTTTTTTTTTTTTTTTTTTTTTCCTTCTACTTCCCTGAGAGGACTTTTCTTCTGTCCTGGTCAAAACTTTTCCATATTCTCATTCGAGCAGTCTTGATTCTTTTCTTTTAAGCTTAAAACTTATCTCCTTTTTACTGGTGTTAAAAGAAAGAATGCGAGTAGAGGAGAAGGTGGAGGAGTAGAGAAAGAAAAAAAAAAAAAAAAAATAGATATATAAATAAAAGAAGAGAGTTTTGCAAGAAGAGAAAGAAATGATTCCTTTTTTCATAAGACTACTCTGCCCATAAATCTGGGGTTCGGTTTCTTTTATTTTTGTTAACTTTTCAAAAAGCTCATATAGGTAGATATATAGATAGATTTGAGTATAGAAAAGTAGATCTCTTACCCCCTGCAAGAATCATTAGATTGCAGAGTGAGTTTAGAAGTTTCCCTCGGATTTTGGGGAGTTCCCTGCCATCATTTTCGACTTCGATATTCCCCGTTTGATATACTTAGGTGAAAACCTCGAGCACGCCTTGCATTTCAGAAGATGAGGCGAGTTGCATAAGAAAACCTTTAGTGTAATGTGGGGTTTGCCTACTTTCTGGCCCATATGAAGAAAGCAAGCATCATCGAAATAAGAAGCATCAAGTTATATTGAAAACTTCCACTTTCCGAAGCTGCAGCAGGTAAAGACTGCCGGAAAATTTCGAACTATTTCTGAAGCACATTAATATATTTATAATACTTCTTTTAGCTCATACGCAGCGCACTAATGTGTTCAAGATGACTTTTTGAAAAATTAAAAACTAAAATTAACGGAAACTATAGTTTTTATAGAAGAAGATAATCAACAAGTAAGCCTTTTGAGGTAAACATAACAATAACATGTAACACAATCATGATGATCGAACTAAACGAAGATATGGGTTAAAAGATGAATATGTCTCAATATAGAATTTCACTGATTAAAAAATACTATACTATTTATTATACACCGATAATGTTGTAGATACATTTAGAAAATATTAATAATAATAATAACAATAATAAATAGGAAAGTTTGTAGCTACAAAGTTTTGTATCTAGCTATATAAAAACTAAATTAAATTGAAGATTATCAAATGTATTCATTAATTTAAATATTGGACAATTTTGGATTGAACATTCCAGATTTCTTTTTTTAAACCAAACGACAAATTTCAGTTTATTTTTAAACCAAACGATAAATTTCAGTTTATTTTTAAACCAAATGACAAGATTTCAGTTTATTTTTAAACCAAACGATAAATTTCAGTTTATTTTTAAACCAAATGACAAGATTTCAGTTTATTTTTAAATCAAACGACAAATTTTAGTTTCTTTTAAAAAACCAAACGACAAATTTCAGTTTCTTTTTAAACCAAACGAGAAATTTTAGTTTCTTTTTAACTAAACGGGTTACTTTTTTAAACCAAATGACAAATTTTAGTTATTACATTGGTATAAATAAAACTTCTCACAGTTTCTCAAAGTGTATAAAATTTTCGAACTGTTGATACGGAAGAAAATGACTTTTAGAGTAACAATCTTGTTTATTTACTTTGTTAGAATAGCAAATATACTGTGATCGTTGAATCCAAACGACGAAAGCCGAAAAAAGCTAACCAATTGATTGAGTAAAAACTCGATCGGTTTAATTATAATATGTATCTTAATATCGCTAATTTTTTTTATAACGGGAAATTCTGAACTATTTCTGAAGCATATTAATAAGTTTATAAAGGGGCTTTTAGCTCATACATGGCATATTAATATGTTGAAGATGACTTTTGGAAAAATAAAAACTGTAATTAATGAAAACGTTTCTTCTTAGAGAAAAAATTAATTCCAAAGTAAACTTTTCGATGTAAACATTACAAAAGGAGAAAAGTAAAATTAAATAAATAAATAGCATAACACAATTAATTAAAGCGATAAAATCAATGAGCTAAGTTGTTATGAGAATATATAAAGTGCATAGCATTTGTCATAATATCAGTTTATTTTTCGTATTGTTTTAATGTCATATGCGTACTAAATGACATATAAAGGGCTTCATTGTTTGATAATTTTTTCAATAATAAAATGATTAATTACGAGATAATGATAACAACTATCAGTTACTATCAGTTATTTCTATCAGCAGCGAAATCTCTCACATTGATTATTATAATTTTCTATTATTAATAACCTGAAATATAAAAACAAGATGCAGATATTTTTAATATTTTGCTACAAAACTTTTTATAGAAACAACACAGAGTTACATGAATTTCAGTGTTTTAAACTCGTGAAAATCGTTTGAGCAAATAATTATTTTCACAGATTAATTTGATTCAGTTAATATTTTAAAGCAATAAATATTACTTAAAACTACTTTTTATAACGATAATCACTATTTTTGTGGGAAAATTATGTAATTTTATCAAATCTGGTATGAGTAGTGTTTTGATTATTATTTTATTTTTTTCTTAGATTAAAATAAATGGTACATTTAGAAATATTACCGAGCAAGGGTCAAATAATTCCATTTTGTTCAATTTCTATGAAAATTCTTTTATTGTAATACAAATAATCTACCTAAATATAGGTTATAATATTGGTAATATTTCCCTCCTAAAAAAATTAGTCTTTTTTTTTTTTTTTTACTTTCATTCATTCTATTGCATTATTTTTATTTCAATTTTATTGATTGTTACGTCTACTTCAAAAAAAGACTCTAGCTGATTCAATTTATTTATCAAAATAAAAAAAAAAATCATAAAATTAGCTTCTTGCATTTAGAACTAAGCGTTTGTCCTAAATAAACCAATAATGGTGAAACGTATCTACAAATGCTATATTTATGCGTAATGATTGTTATGTTTATCGGCTGTTAAAACTACTCGAAATATCTGTTCTCTAATGCATTTCTTTTGTAGCCAAAAAATACGCTTCTTTTTATCCCAATTTATATTTAGAAATAATCAATACTCCTAAATATACCAATAAAGAGAAATGTAAAGATCGCCTTCTGATGAAGATTTCTACCCCTTCCCGGTTAGTCTTTCCTGTCGTGCAGTTTGCATTCTGCCTTTACACATAAGTTAATGCCCCATGGTAACTAACATCTCTGACTGCAGGGAGCCAGCCTCTTTTGCTTTTTTCTTTTCTTCCGTATGCGATCTCGGCACGAAATATCACTTCTTTTTTGATGTATCAGTCTGGTCCGACATGAATACTAACGCCACAGACCGTAATGGTTTTGGTAAATGGCAGCCAGTCACGCAAAGTGCTGAAAAAAGTGATGACATCAGCTACTACTAGGGGGTAGCTATTTGTCATTTTTATCCGTGCCCAATGTGTTTCGTGCTGACGGTCAACTAGCGATGTTTGGCCGGCATTTTTTTCTTTTTTGTCTTTTCTGGAGATAGCTTTTCAAATCTGGAAATTTAATTAAAGGTAGCACTCTCTGTAGGTCAGTGAAAGTGATACGCTTGAAAAGAATCATAAAGTATATTCTGGTGCAAAACAAAATGCGGGGAAAAAAAAAGGACTCGTAAATTAATTGAAAAGGTTCAAACATACCATTTTGAGATTTGACATACAAATTTCGTTAAAAGATCTATTCTAATCATTTAAAATTGATATTTTGTTAAATGCTGAATTATAATAATTTAAAGTGCATTTCCAAAAGGAGCATTGGACTATTACAATCATTATTTCGGTTTTTGATTTCAGAAAGATTTTCTGGTGATATCTATATATAACTTAAATTAGGTAAATAAAAATTCAGTTAGAATAATAATCGATACCTATGCATAACTTAAATTAGGTACATAAAATTCAGTTAGAATAATAATCGATACCTATGCATAACTTAAATTAGGTAAATAAAATTGCATTGCAATAATAATCGATACCTATATGTAACTTAAATTAGGTAAATGAAATTTAATTGGAGTAATAATCGATAAATATATATATAACTTAAATTAGGTAAATAAAATTCCATTGGAATAATAAACGATACCCATATATAACTTAAATTAGGTAAATAAAATTCCATTGGAATAATAATTGATACCTATATATAACTTGAATTATGGAATAATAATCCATAATTTATGTTATTTATAGGCATCACCAAAAATCGTTCTGAAATCAAAATCGGAATAATGGTTGTAATACCTAATGGCTTCAAACATTCCATTTTGAGATTTGACATAAAAATTATGGGCATTTTGTTAAAAGATAAATTCTAATAATTTAAAATTGACATTTTGTTAAATGCTGAATTATAATAATTTAAAATGTATTTCCAAAAGGAACATTAGTGTATTACAACCATTCCTGTTTTTGATTTCAGAACGATTTTCTGGTGATACCTATATATAACTTAAATTAAGTAAATAAAATTCCATTGGAATAATAATCGACACCTATACATAACTTAAATTAGGTAAATAAAATTGCATTGCAATAATAATCGATACCTATATATAACTTAAATTAGGTAAAATGAAATTTCATTGGAGTAATAATCGATAAATATATATAACTTAAATTAGGTAAATAAAATTCCATTGGAAAAATAAACGATACCCATATATAACTTAAATTAGGTAAATAAAATTCAATTGGAATAATAATCAATATCTATACATAACTTAAATTAGGTAAATAAAATTCCACTGGAATAATAATTGGTACCTATATATAACTTAAATTACGGAATAATATATAGGTATCACGAGAAAATCATTCTGAAATCCAAAATCGGAATAATGATTGTAATACCCTAATGCTCTTTTTGGAAATATATTTTAAATTATTATAATTCAGATTTTAACAATATGTATATATATATAACTAGGAAAGTAAATTTCAGTTTTATTTTAATGTAAATAGTTTATTTTAATCTATTGGTAGAATAAATATTGAAGATTATTTAAAAAACACCATCGATTAATTCAATACAAATTTAGAGTAGAGCAGTGTGTGTGTGCTTATTTTGAACTCTGATCAATAAAGTTTCTATTAATCTAAACATCAAATTACATTTTTTTTTTTATTTTCAAAGTTATTATTTATTTCAAGGATTACAACTTATTGAACTGTTTGTTCCTTGATTGATTTTTAAAAAAAAGATCATTTGGCAGCAACATATTTCCTTTTTTATATCATGGAGGGTTCTTAAACTGTAAATTTTGATAAATTTCTTGGCTTAGTAGCCGTTGTTAAATTATCAGTATCTTATGTGAGGTTCGAGTTTTTTTTGTCTTTTTTGTCTTTAATTGCTGTTCAAATTAAAAAAAATGTGTAGCCTAATTTAGAGTTTTCTAGTTTTTAATAATGGTGTTACTGGCGTTACGTTATACTAATTATATCAAAATAACTTTATATTTTAAAATAAAATAAATCATGAATTGATATTGCTTTATTGAACTCCTTAAATCATAATATTAACAATTACGATATTTTTTTTGATATCCGTACGGCTAGTTATTAAAAAAAAAAATTATTACCAAAAAAATTCTATTCAGAACGCATGTTACTTATGTCAAATTATAAATATTAATAATAAGATCAAATTATATATTTAATTCAGTCCGAAAATCAAATGAATAGATTGAATAGATTTAGAATTTATTAGTTAAAAAGCATTTATGTAATTTGCATTTTTATCATTCGAAAAAAAAATAATAAGGAATAATTTCAAATATTTATTCAACTGTTTCTGATGATTACTAAATATTTACTTAAGGTAGAAGATCATTGTAATTGGCTATATATAATTAATTCAATCCGAAATTAAAATGAATAGATTGCATAGATTTGGAAATTAGTTAAAAAGCATTTATGTCATTTCCTTTTTTAACATTTGAAAAAATAATAAGGAATAATTTCAAATGTTTATTCAACTGTTTCTGATTATTACGAAATAAGGTAGAAGGTTACTTAAGGTAGAAGATAATTATCAAATTACTTGGAAAAAAACTTAGTTATGATCGTTTTACGACGCTTTATTATTAATAATAAGATCTTATAAAATATTCAGTATTCTCATAAAAAATTGTGATTATTTGATATTCTTGAAACAAGGTAGTGAAAGAACCTGAATAAAGCCATCAAATAAAAAAAAAGTGCTTCCGATTCTGCGAGTTCAAACAAAAGACTTCCAAGGTCACTTGCGGAATAGCGATTGTTTGTGGAAGAGATATAAGTAATAACTCAATGCTAGGCGTTCCTTAACAGTTGATGGATGACTTGTCTTAATTTAACCACCTGCGCTGCTCTCTTCCACGAAGGTGTTCTTTTTTAAAAGAACTTTTAAAAAACATTAAACTCTATCAAGCTGTGAGGTATCCCACTGTGTTTCTGTCATTCAGTTGATTGAGTATTGAATTAAACAGTACGAAAATTAAAAACGGTTCCTTTTACATGCACAGCAAATTGAATTAATTACATAAAGGCAGATACAACTTAATCTGTAACTCAATACTTGCCCTTTTGAACCTTTATTTTTGCTTATAGGGTTTAACTAAATTTGACGAATGATTCTTTGCTTTTAAAACATGTTTTGTTGAGCGTTGAAAGTAGGAATGCATATAAACGTATTTTTATTTCTCTGATACGCACAATTATGCTTGAAAAGACATTTATTCGGTCTCTGTTTTCAATAATTCAGGCTGTTTTATTCCTTATGACAACAAAACTGAGAAACATCAGTACAATAAAAAACATTCACCACTATAACATAACACATAATTTTTTTTTATAGTTTACAATCTCAGTATAAATAACTTTCAAAAATAATAATAATTTATAAATTGTTGCTTGGGAAAAAAGAAGCAAAGTATGACATGTTATACATTTACTCTGTAAAAAATTATTGCAAATTGGGAAGTTTCTTACAAAGTCAAAAATATGAAATATAATATATTAAGAATTCCTGGACAATGTCATATTCCTCTTTTAGCAGAACTATACGAGACAAAATTAAGTCGTTGTGTATTAGTGAATTATTATCTAACACCAAGGTAAAGTGGAGACAACCAGGATGACTGGAAAAAATTGAATGGAAAAACTCGCAAAGAGGCTTTTGCCAATTTTAAATTAAGAACTGAATTAACACGACTGCCCAGCCGAAATAGGGATTGTGAACTCTGATATATATGTTTTATGTAAGACAGACAACATGAATAAGGCCAGTCAACTTGTTTGCTCGGGACTGGATTCTAACTTACAATAGAATGGAGATTTGTGTTTTCTTTACTGGAAGGCCAGAGAAAACATGTCCTGATCACACGGACTTTTATTATGGTGCTTCTAGACTTTTCCATTTTTATCCTTAGAAGATTTAACTTGTTTTTAACTGTTTTTAAGGACTTTTGGTCGTTTTTATTAAGAATGTCTGGTCTTTTTCCTTCGTAATTTTGATTTATTTATATGTTCTTTTTGTTTCTACGATTCTACTTCTTGTTCTACAAGTTTAAAAACTATTACATTCATATCATTTTCATGAAAAAGATTTTTTTTATTTATTTTGTTGAAGTTGATAGCAATACTCTCTAGTCTTGAAGCATTTTTTAAAAAAAATTTAAAAAATAACATTCCATCTGTAGATACTACAAAGACTGCCCTTTTTTGACTGCCCCCAGGCTTTCAATTTTAATAAGTAAATAAGTATATTTATATAAGTATATTTTAATAAGTAATTATGTTAATAATATTATGTATAAGTATATTTTGATAAGTAAGTTTGATAATTACTTATTAAAATATACTTATACATAATATTGCACAAAAATTAAAATTAAAATTAAAAACTGCATATTTTTTAATGATGACTGAAAAATAGTCCGTTGCATACTTACATTGCATAAAACCTGTACTAAAAGGATTAATTAAAATTTGGAACAGTTTACGAGTAAATCTAAATAACCGCATTTACTTTGATATCTTAATTTCGGTGGAATTAAAATTGTCACAAATTTTACTGTGTTAAAGAAAAAAAAAAAGCATTTACTGCAATAAATTATCTATGATGTTAAAAATAATTATTAAAGTATTTTTGTTTTTGTTGTTTTTACCTATGGCTTTATTGGAACTCAATCCATACAAATTTGGCCACTTACAGTAAAAACAAAAGGAACATATAAACAAATCAAAATTTCAAAGGGCAAAGGCCAGACATTCTTAACAAAAACGATCAAAAGGTTAAAAAGAAGTAAAATGTTCTAAAGATAAAAATTTAAAAAGCTAGAAGTGCCATAATAAAATTTTCGGGTGATCAGGACATGTATTCTCTGGCCCTCCACTAAAGAGTACACAAATGACCATTCTGTTATTACAGTCCAGTCCCGAGCAAGCAAGTAGATGGGCCTTATTCATTTTCTCTGTCTTACATAAAAAACATATAATCTGAGTTCACAATTCATATTTGGGCAGGTGTTCGGCCAGTCGTGTCCAGTTCTTAATCTAAAATTGACAACAGCTTGTTTGCGAATCTTTCACTTAAATTTTTTCAGTCATCCCCGACTGTCTTCCTGGTTTTTTCTTTGCTGTTAATAAAAATATTCTAATATTTCGTCATTTACATGATTTTTTATTTGCTGCTGATTGAAATTAAAAGATTTCTGGTTATTCAAAAAAGATTTCTGGTTTATTTACTAACTAGTAATAGATGACATTTCATTACAAAAACCTATTGCTCAGAAAATAACTAACAAAGAAATCTTAATATTTTTACAACTATTATCTGTATTTACTAGATGATGAATTATACATTATTGTATGTCTACTGATAAACTGTTTAATTTTTTTTCTCATTTCATTACAAAAACCTATTGCTCAGAATAATTATTATTTGCTAACATAATATTAATAAAAACTATTATCTGACATTTATTACAATAATAAATTACAATACTTAATACACCATTACTATGAGTTTGAATTATACGTTAATGTCTACTGAAAAACTGTTTAATTTTCTCATTTCATTAAAAAACCTATTGTTCAATCAAAAATTAAATATTAAATATCCATACTTAATACTGACATTTAATATATGTTTGAATTATAAAATTCAGTTCCATCATACGCATCAATAAGCATTTTCAATGAATTTATTAAACATAAGAATAATAAGTATAAAAAATTTAATTTAATACATATACAACCCCTGAAAAGACCAAATAACATATCAAGAACGATATGTATAAGTAGAGGATCTCTCATTCTTTTAACGACACATCCAACTGTAGTAACTTGTGTTTTCAATGCTAGAAAAAAATACATTGCCTATTAAATAATGTATGTGCTTTTGCCAGAAGTGGAAGTTAAACAAATATTGAAAGGGGAACTGTTATTTAGCTGGATACATATTCCATGTGCTACTAATCGATAAAAAGATCGATAAGTTCTGGTGCATTCACATATTGAGATCTCGATTTATATATAACTATTTTCATTAGAACAGGCCATTCAACATGTAGATTTTAATGCATTTCGCGAAGACGTATTTTTTCAGCTGTTGTTTTTAGTTTAAATTCGATGAGTGAAATATGGGTTATAGAAAAACGATGGCTGTATGCAAAAAACTGCGTCTTCTTTTGATTATTTCTTGAGGAACATTCGTCTGATTCTCGCCTTCTCATGGAAATTAAGTATCTAAGATCATTCGTTTGAAGATTATTTAGTTTGAAGTTTGATTATTTATCTTGAACAGCGAGAGGAAACAAATTGTGCGAAAACCACATTTCGATTTGCTGTCTTTGTTTATTTAAATATGCGAGTGTGTTTAGGTTTTCTAAATCGGTATTCATGATTTTAATGGCAGAATGTATTGGAGAGAATTTCTTCGTAATTTTCAGTTGCAAAAAATTGAATATTGAGGGAACTCTAACATATTTTATATGCAACATAATTATGCGCCAATATGTGTGAATTATATATTGTTTTTCTTCGAGATCATATAAGTTTTAATTATTATCAAATGTAAACAACGATTTTTTAAAGAAAATTCAACCTTGAACGCCAATTTTTAAAATTTTGAATTCATGTTTAAAAAAAAAAGACTTGAGTTTTTTAAAAGCCAGTAGAAATAAAGAAACTCCATTTTATGGCTTATCTATCAATATTATTTTTTTAAACACAATTTGTTTGTTATCAATTTATGGACATCAGTTGATATTGTCGAATGCAATTATAAACAATGAATAATAATTCAAATGTTAAACTTTCGACTTTTCTTTTTCAATACTGTGCAAAAAATGCTACAAAAATATTACAGTTGATAGTTTTTTTTATCATATAAAAATTTCATATAGCATTTAATAAATCAAATGATTATTAAATAAATAAAAATTATAGTAAAATAATGTAGGAGAAGTGAATAAAAATTTTGTTATACAAAAAGTGAAAAACCGAAAAGGTTTTTAAAACAGAAATTATTTTATATATCTCGGAAATCTCTGAATTCCTTCCTATTTTTCAAATATCACAATTTATTCCAAAATAAATGTAAACGCACTGACATACTTGAGAAAAAAGTGCAAAAAATTAAAACAAAACAAATAATCCCCATTCATACTTTCTGGAAATAGCGGGAAAAGTAAACGACTGGAAAACGGGCAGCAACTACCTTAACTCTTCCCAGAAGCGTTGAGAGCACTGCAGGTTAACAGTATTTCACCGGTAATTGAACCGACTGACACGTGATTTCAAAGAAGGCACCCTACCATATATATCCTTCAAACGAACCCATCGAGTTCCCGAAAAGAATGAAGATCGCCCGTTTCTCGGAAATAAAATCGAATAGAACAAAAAAAAAAAAAAAATCGTGCGAATTGTCGAAGGAGGACTTCGGAGGGGAAAAAGGCAAGCGTGATTTACTGTTCTGTCTGGGTACATCAACTGGGCCGCAAAAGCAGTTTATTTACCCCCCTGTCAGGAGGCTTAGGCTTAGAACCCCTACGGATTTTGAGTTGGGTCTTTAGAAAAAAAAAGAAACGGAGCAAGAAACACCGACTTAGTGTAGGTTGAAAAGTGCTGTTGCAGAAGATTCTTTAGGATAAACATCCAGGGATTAAAGAGATACACCACGGAGTTAAATAGCCTGTTCAAAGAACAGTGCTTTCTGAAAGTAGAATGTGCTTAACATTCTGGGTGGGGTTAATTTTCGTGTTTCACCCCCTTTTAAAGATATCTAGTCCCAACATTTTTGTGTGGAAATATATTGCTATCGGTTTTTTTTTTTTTAATGAAAGTTGGTTTATTACATGAATCTTAGGTTAGAACTTACAGATCTGAATTGATCTGAAGATAACGATAGTTTAAATCAGGTAGGTGAAAATCAATGCTGCAGAATTCAGACGCTGAACATTATGGAGATTCAAAAGATAGTTAGCAGAGTTGACTAATCCATTCAATAAATGGTTAGTCATAATGGTAAAAGTACGTATGCAGTATACAGTACTGAGTCGAAATATCTCTCGATTAAAAAAATTTTTTTTTTAGAAAGTGATTTATTACTTGGAATCTTAGGTTAGAACTTATAGATCCGAATTAATTTAAATATGACGACAATCTAAATCAGATAGTTGAAACTCAATATTGCAGAATTAAGTCGATGAACATTCTGGAGATTCAACAGATATCTCGCCTAGTTGAATAATCTATTCAATAAATAGTTAGTCATAATGGTAAAAGTACGCATGCATTATACACTACGCACTATTCAAAAATTAACATTTTAATAACTAATGATTGTTACTATTATTATCGAAAATGGTAAAATATAAAATATGCACAAATAGATAGCCACAAAAAAATAAGAATTTTGTTATTGTTAATATTTTATTCGTGTTCGAGAATTATGGGCCACATTTACAAAGTTATCAAAAAAGGCAGGGGAGGGGGAACTAGAAGAGACAGAAATAAAATGTCTTTTATAACTTAATAACTTCTTTTCAATGGAACAGCATTCTCGTGGTGAGCCAAGGCCGTCTGCCTACTGGCAAATTCCGAAACAAAAGATGTTTTTCTTTTTTATGGGATAGGGTTGTCAGACCAACGTCTACTGTAACTCTCTACAGTCATATTAGACCGGGATCTACGGTTTAAAGTAGATTCCGAATCACTACAAATAGCAATGGCACGGCCACGACTCGAATCCTGTGGCACCAAGCACCCAGGCGCTAGTCACCCAGCCCTCAGGCTCCTATAACTTAGTAACTAAAGACAAAAATTAACAAATTTCAAGTAAAGAAACTACAATGGTTAATAAATTTCGATGTGAGATTCCTTGGTTTTTCGTAGTACTTTCAAACAATATTTCATTTTATACCTTGTATTGATAAGTATATGAGAAATTATGTAATTCTAAGTAGATAATGCTCTCCCTATGAGGGTTATATACAAGAATGCGCCTTGTACCAATTTGAAAAAACTGAATGAGCTGGTCACAAATGTTATTAAATTCTTCATTAGAAACTTACAAATGTCATGAAATTGAATATTTCTTAAACGAACTACGAGTTACCAAGGGATGTCCCATCGAAATTTATTAATTTTTGTAGTTACATTCTACTGATAGTGAACATCACATATTTTTTTTTTTCTTTTACTTTTATAACATTGAAAATTAAAATTATTGCATTGTTATTTTTTAAAAATTTAATTTAAAAAAAGCATCTGCACTTACAAATAATTATTAAACATCCTGTAAATCAATAAACAAATTATTGTTCACTTTCACAGCTGCAGAATAGTTGCTGTTATTCTTCACTTTCACATGTTGCGGAAAGCATTGTACAGAGTGTGTTAGTACTTATTTTTGGCGATTTAATTGGTTTTTAAGATGCAAATATTTATTATTTAAATCCTCCATAAAAAGTGAATATTTATTATTCAAATGCTCCATAAAAGCTATAATCAAGAAAAAGGCGATCAGCTTTTTTTTCTTGATTATAGCCTTTTATGCAGCTCTTTATTGTTATTATACCAAATAACTTAGTCAAAATGCCAGACATTCGAAAACAACAACGCGATTTGAAATCATAAAACTAACTAGTAAAATAAAGTTATTAAGAGATAAAAAGTTAAATAAGACAGCTTTTTGATATACTAACAAAACAGAATTTGCTCGAGAGAATGACGTTTGACCAGGTAAAATTATTACGTGATGCTACAGGGAGAAGGTCGTGAAAGTGAGCAATACAATGAAAATTACAGAGAGAAGATAATAAAAGGGTTTTGATTTTCTTAGTGGAAAAATAAATAATTTAAAGTTGGGCGTTTTGTCATTATCGTTGAAACCTGTGGTTTTTAACAGGAATGGTGTTTCTTGAAAAGATTTTACGGGTCTGGGAACGTGCAAATTTCAATTCATTGATTTTTACTTAAATTTAGGCGTCTTCTATGAATGTATATAGTTAATTGCCTATAATGAATACGTACGTATAATAATATTAATGTACATAGTATCACTTGAACTTGTGATAAACAAGGAATATAAATAAAAAAAAATTTAAGTCAACTCTTTTTTTTTTTTTTTTACTATATAGCAGAAAGTCCTTTATAAATAATTTTCATTCATTTTTTTAAGTTTATCTGGCGCCATCTATTGGTAGATAGATGCAACTTAAATCTAAAAATAAAATAAAATTAATTAATTAAATTTAATTACTGGATTAATATTTGAAAAAACTGTATTAACATCCAGTGTCATCCACTACAAGTTAAAAAATGTATTTGAACTTGAGTGAAGGAATAAAAAGTATTTTATGAACGATTGAAAATTTGAACAAGATATATATAGGGAGAGTGTGAGCTAATAGAAGGAATTGAAAGACAATAGAAAGATTTACAACAGTTACTGCGAACATAAAAGAAATAACTTGCAATGAAGGGGCCTGATGGCCGAATGACTAGCACTCTGGCCCACAGGTATAGGATTCGAGCCCTGGTGGTGCCATGGATGTTTGTAGAGATTCGGAATCCACTTTAAATCGTAGATCCCGGTGTCTAATATGACTGTTGGCCATAGGGCTGACAACCCTAACCAGTAAAAAAAAACATCTCACGTTTTGGAAACTGCTAGTAAGAAGACGGCCTTGGCTATTGCGCCATTGAAGAAGAACTGGCAATAAATGAACGATTATGTAATAAAGTTGGCAAAGTATCAATTATCTTAGTAATAGTAGTCATTTGGCCGCATTTCTCACTTCATTTGCTCAGTTATTGCGTTAATTACTATTTTCCAGTACTGGGTGTAATATTTAACTGTTGTCATCATTTTCAACATAATTTACTTACTTTTAAACGTTTTTTTTTACATATATTTAAGAATAATATTATCAGAAAGGGCTACGGCTTCCATTTTGGTGGCAAAAAGGAACAAAAACGTTAAATAACACATTAGTTTGAAATGAGCAAGTACATTTTTTTTTTTTTTTACATTCTAATAGTTCCGCATATATTCTGCTTGTGACCAAGTAGAAATAACCTGGATTGCATACTAGGAGACAAAGAAACACTCCCGATAATCGCAACTTTCAGAAATGAGGAGATTCGGTGATGATCAAACCACATTTTATTAGTCACAGAGCAATAACTAGATTATCTGGGAGATATTAGAGAGTTTTTGCATAACGTTTTTATCGTCCGATAATTTTCTTCCTTGCGCGCATGCGCATAGGAATAGCTCAGTAGTGCAGTATTACAGATATGCATGCGCAATAGGCACAATGTTTCCCATGAGCATGCGCGCTAGGAAGAAAAAAAAAATATCGGACGATAAAAAACGTTATGCAAAAACTCTTTATTTTCTGAGTTTCTTCAAGTCGTCCACATACTGACAGATTTCGAGACAGGAGATGGTTTTCTTTTACAGGATAGGGTTATCAGCAACAGTCATATTAGATCGGGACCTACAGTTTAAAAGAGATTTCGAACCACTACAAGCATCCACGGCACCGCCAGGGACTCAACCCGAAGCTTGTAGTACCGAGCTCTAGTTACTTGGCCATCAGGCTTCATTGGGCAAATACCTCGGAAAGTAAATCCGTATTCTTCTGCACTTCAGGGACTGTTAATGGCATATTACACGGAACATAAAATTTCTAAAGTCAAAATAGTAATAGTAAAAAAATTAATAATGAATTAATAAATCTATATATTGCGTTTTAACAATGTAAATTTATTTATTTTTCATGAAATATTGTTACGTACTAAAACGATTTATTGTATAATAGTTTTAAATGAATAAAAATAACATTTTTAACGTTGGTCGTAGCATTCTTTTTTTAGAAAACAGCAATTTCGTGGAAGAAAACGCATTAGTAAAATTTGTTCATTAGCATATTTTCCTGTTTATTTTAACTTGAGTTTGATTAGAAACCGTCTGTAAAACAATTTTTACTTTTGCAATGTGTAATGCTCGCCGATGTTATTGGATATTGAAATGCAAAAACAAGCAACATAAAAATTTTATTCATAATTAATATGATATATAGGTAAATATAACAAAGTAATTAACATAAAAATTTAATATTTTATTATTAAGAATTAAAAAAATATTTTTTCCAGATTTCGATTGACAATGCATAATTTTTAATTGCTTCGAAAACTACATAAGGCATGCAATAACTATTAAGTATATTTTTATTTGCTTTAATATGAGTAATTATTTCGTGAAGGGTATAATTACTTGTATTTACGATACAAACAATGTAATTACTATTTCATTCAACTGATATAATTATCTCCAATAGAAACATAAAAAATGTTTAAAGTATCAATACATCAAATATTATGAATTGAAAATCATAATATTTGAAAAATAAATTCCATGGAATAATAAACTCATCAATCATATTAGTTTTTTATTGATTTATTTTAAATATGTGGTTTACTTATATTATGAATTAATTTAATGATTATGAAGTTATTATGATATGCGAGGAATAAAAATATGATTGCATTTCTACTAGATTAAGTCCGTTCTCTGCGATTTGAAACAAATTAGTTTTTGAAATTAAAGTTATGAATTATGTTAAGTTATGAAAGTCTATTTTTATTGTAAAATATATGTAGTTTTGATGGCCAGTTTTACTTTAACAGCAGAAGTAAAATTCTTGGGATAAACCTTACATTTTAACTCCATTAGAAATTATTTGAAATTCCTTTAATGTGGATCTCTAAACCACAAACCCATGATTACGAATATCGTATTGTATAATATGAAACAGCCAAGCGATAGCAGAGTTTCATTAAAATATTTTTTAAATTTATTTAGCCAATACAATAGATGATTCAAGAAAAAATAAACCAAAAAATGTGACAGTATTGTATTAATTGGTCTCCTAAAACATATTCCATATTAATGTGTACCATTGTATTAAAACCTATATCATATTGATGTGTACCATTGTAATACAACTAAGCTCATATTGTATCATATGAAATAGCCAAGCGATAGCAGAGTTTCATTAAAACAGTTTTTTATTTATTTATTTAACGAATACCATAGATGATTCAAGACAAAATAAAACGAAAAATTTAATAGTTTTGTATTAATCGGTGTCCTAAAACATATTCCATATTAATATCTACCGTTGTATTACAACGAATATCATATTGTATCATATGATATGCCAAGAAATTCTGCTATGCCAAGCTATAGCAGAATTTCATCAAAACATTTTTTTAAAATTATTTAACCAATACTATAGATACTTCATGAAAAAATAAGACGAAAAATGGGACAGTATTGTATTAATTGGTCTTCTAACCAATTAAGATATCAATTTTGTATTAATTGGTCTCATAAAACATATTCCATATTAATGTGTACCATTGTATTACAACCAATATATTGTATCATATGAAATAGCTAAGCGATAGTAGAGTTTCATTAAAACAATTTTTTTAATGATTTAACAAATACCATAGATGATTCAGGAAAAAAATAAAGAGAAAAATGTATAAATTTTGTATTAATTGGTGTCCTAAAACATATTATATATTAATGTGTACTATTGTATGGCACCAAAAGCATCACAAACATATACGCACACATAAAAAAATCCCTCTTCTAAATTTGAATGCGGAGTGGATATTTCATTTTGCTCCAGTTCTCGCAACATGAAAAAGACAGCACATTCAACTGTGGAAGTCCTGCTTTGCGCCCCAACCATTTGTAAAGGAGCAAGGCCAAAGGACTTGATTGAAAAGCCTTGCTTTGATAGTGCAGGGGACGGACGATTTACGAAAGGTACATGACTGGGGGCTGGAATGATTTATGGACCGGGGAGGGGGTTTACTTTCTCTGGGGACTCGTCCATTTAGGCCCTGAAGCAGGTGCCGATTTCTAACTTCCTACACTTTACTGGCAGGATTCAACTCGTCATCCCCTGCATTCGGGATCCCATGGGGTCCAAATCCTTTTAAACTTTCAAAAGATTATGTTTTTCATCAGCTCCCAAAATTTTTATGAATGTTCGTTAAGGCAAAAGTATAATAATACTTTTAAATCGCTGCAGGAAACTGATTAAATTTATATCATGTTATATTTGAAATTCGACGTTTTTGAGCCCCAGTTTAATTTAATAAGTAGTAAAATATACATGTCAAAGAGACATGAATGATTGGAATAATTATAGAGTATGAACAAATATTTACATACCTTATTTGCATTCCTTGTTTCGAATAAAAACTAAAGATTGTTCTTGGTTGTGTTTTTTTTTTTTTTTTTTAATTTTTTTACTTCTTTTGAATTTAAAATACTTGATTAAAACGAATCACTGTCATGACTACGAAGAGTTCGTAAAGCTCCTACTGAAGTCATAGAGTCTTGGAGAATGCTTCTGAAAAACAAGTTTATTTGAAGTTTATTAAAAATTTTATTATTTAAACAATTTTATTTAAATTATGAACAAGTTTATTAAAGAATTTTTTAAAAGCAAATTTCAGCAACACAAAACTTAGTGAACAAACAAAACTTAATGTCACTACAAAACTGAAGAGTTCGTAAAGCTCCCTTACTGAAGAATATTTGCAAATCGACGACAAAACTTGGGGAAATGCTGATCACTGTCATGTAAAACAAGAGTTCGTAAAGCCCCTTGTTAAATTCACAGAATCTTTTGCCTCTGAAAAACAAATTTTATTGGGAAGGAAATTTTGGTAAAGCGTATTTAAAAAAAAAAAAAAATTCAGCAACACAAAACTTAGTGAGTAAACAAAACTTAATGTCACCACAAAACTGACAGAGACGTAGAAATGAAGAAAAGTAACATTGTATCTCTATACCTTAGGCCAGAATATTTGCAAATCGACGTACAAAACGTCATGGCCAAATGCTAATCCCTGTCATGTACAGCTACGAAGAGTTCGTAAAGCCCCTACTGCCTTTACTTAATTCACAGAATCTTGGAGATTGCCTCTGAAAAACAAATTTTATTGGGAAGGAATTTTGGTAAAGCGTATTTAAAAAAAAAAAAATTCAGCAACACAAAACTTAGTGAATAAACAAAACTTAATGTCACCACAAAACTGACAGAGACGTAGAAATGAAGAAAAGTAATATTGTATCTCTATATTTTAGGCCAGAATATTTGCAAATCGACGTACAAAACGTCATGGCCAAATGCTAATCACTGTCATGTATAGCTGCGAAGAGTTCGTAAAGTCCCTACTGCCTTTACTTAATTCACAGAATCTTGGAGATTGCCTCTGAAAAACAAATTTTATTGGGAAGGAATTTTGGTGAAGCGTATTTAAAAAAAAATTCAGCAACACAAAACTTAGTGAGTAAACAAAACTTAGTGTCAACACAAAATGGCGAACACAATCTCATGGCCAAAAGGTTGCATCAGTAGAAATATAATGATAAATGCATAAAAAATATTCCATTCCGAAATCTGCTTCCATAAATCTTACAAATAAGATGTTTATTAAATTTTACAGAAAAATAACTCCAATTATCATGAGAGTTGGAATAGTAATTACGCAACTAGAGGGAAAGAGAAGTAAGTTTCGAATCCACTGGTGGCATTCATTACAAAACCCTGGTTTCATAATTGAGAAAAATCAATGACCATCATTACAGCATATGTAAGCTACTCGTATCGATAGTCAAACTACCTGATTGAAGTTTTCCGTTCTCTACCATATGAAACATAAAAATGGGACAGTTACCCAAGTCGTTACTTCACCATCTGTTGGTTCGCTGCACATAGTATATATAAACACGAAACCTATGTCATCGCAGCTAAATGGCATATAAGAAATTCAGAAATACAGCAAGCCATTAATATATTCCTCCGCTTAAAGATTTCCTTAAGCACGCTTCGGAAAATTTCTTTAACTCTATTGACAACCACGAGAATTCCGCAATCCAGGAAATTAAAATTTATGACCCTAATATTAATATTGAAAAGACCGCGGAATATTTTAAATTAATATTTTTTTTCCTGTTTTATTTTAATAATTTCTTGTTTTTATTTTAAAATTTTTTTTTATTATTATTATTTGCAATATACATAATAGCCAACAGTTTATACCTTACTCTATCGGAGATGAGGTCCCTCAGGGCTAGGAAGCTCCAGGAATCAAACACCAACCAACTTATGTACAAAAAACACGGAAAAAGGCTATGTAAAATATGAGGTGAAAATGAGATTTTTTTATATATTGTTTGTTTATCTGTTGTTATATATTTATCTTATTGTTTGTTAAATTTGTTTATCTTAGTCCATAATTACTCTAACAGAAATCTACAATAACTACAAGATTTTTAAGAATGCGTTGTAATCAATAAAATTATTCCTGCCATAATTATACATAGCTGTATATATTCAATTACGCTACTAATATGAAATTATACTTTTCATTTATATTAAGTTAACTCTTTAATGACAATATTAAATTTATGTTAATGTTATTATTAGTTATGTTAATTTTTTTAATTATATTTTGCAAAATGTAATTATTTGATTTAGGCTTCTTGGAAAAACCTGGATTCATCAAGTGCGCCTAGAATCAAAATACTTTGTTTTTATTAAATCCATCACACTTAATTAATTTTTTTCTAATTATGTAATCAGAATCTTCCTGCTTAAAAATTTTATAAATATATATAAATTCAAAATAAAGCCAAGGACAGCTTGCAACGATCTTTGAAATTTTTTTAAAAAAGAATAAGGAATTTTTATAAAGTTGTCATGTTGTCGGCGAGAATATTTACTCTTTCTGATCTTAGCAAAAAAATGTGTGACCTATAAAACAGTAATATAATAGAGATCGCTTAAAACTTGCCAGTTTGAAGTCAACATAATCGTCACGTGACAGGTTTATACTTGAGCAACCCATTCAGTTATTCTTTGATTGATTTATATGGGATTCGTCGCTTTGTTTGCACTGAAAAAATGTCTCAATATGGCTCTGTGCATGTTTGAGTAGGCAACTTTGCAAAAGAGCCTTATACTTTTCATAGATACGTAGAAATTTATTCATCTGTTACGTTGAATGAATATATAATACACTCATGTCCATAAATTAAGGATAATTCAGAATCACACAGAAATTGAACTCTGAAATAAAAATTTCACCTGTAGAATTATCACACACATCTTGAAGAAGAATATGCAAATTACAGGAAAACACCAGATGGCGCGGATAGTACGTCACAATGACGAGTGTAAGAGAGGGGGTATATAAGGAATGGTGGCAAAGAAGTAAAATTGTTCACACGCCCTTTAAAAGCCTTTCAGTGCAATAACCGCATAGTTATGGCACAAAGGAAGCATTTGGATGATTTTTACGTGGTAGAATTATCGGACGACTGGAATGTGGACGTACCCAGCTGGAAGTATCAGAGGAACTTGGAATTGCGCAGAGTGTCATCTCCAGGCTTTGGCAACGATCCCAAGATGATTATAATGTGAGTAGATGTTACAGCACAGGTCGCCCCAGAGTTACAACGCCGAAAGAGGATAGGTATTTAGCAGTTACTGCCAAAAGAAACAGACGGAGCACAGCATCAGACCTGTCTCGTCAGCTCTCTTCGGCTACCGGTACGACAGTTTCAAGGCAGACCGTGTACAGACGCTTAGGGCACATTGGTCTATATGCTCGTAGGCCTGTCAGATGTGTTCCACTTACCGCAACTCACTGTCGCCTGCGATTAACCTGGAGTAGAGAGCATGCATTGTGGACACCGCAACAGTGGTCTTGTGTGATGTTTTCCGACGAGTCCAGGTTTAGTTTGCAGTCTGATTCTCGCCGGACTTTCATATGGAGAGCGCCAGGTACCCGTTACCACCAAGAGAACACCATTGAACAACACCGTTACGGTGGTGCAGGATGGCTCGTTTGGGGAGGAATTATTCTTGGTCCCAGAACTGACCTGCATGTTCAGAGTGTAACGATGACAGGCCACATCAATCGGGATGTCATTCTGGAACAACATGTACGTTTGTTTCGGGGCGCCATGGGTGCTGAATTTCTGTTTATGGATGACAACGCCCGTCCTCACCGTGCAAACATTGTAGACGAATGCCTTCAATTGGAGGATATCACCCGTATGGATTGCCAGCATACTCACCGGACTTGAATCCAATAGATCATGTGTGGGATATGCTTGGCCGACGAATTGCAACCCGTCAACCCCTTCCCCACCTGTCAACCGGAACTTCGGAGGGCATTGCTTGATGAGTGGTGTAATATTCCCCAAGATCAGATTGATAATTTGATACTCAGCATGCCTAGGCGTTGTAAGGCCTGTATTGCATCGTCCGGGAGACATACTCCATATTAACCATCATACTAACCATGTTATACTGTTTTTTGTAAGTAGGTTCTTTTTTGAAATTTGCTTTGGGAGTAAAAAATCGCAATTTTTATTAATTTTCTCAAACATATAACATCGTTTTTGCTCTTTACCTTTTGTTTAATAAATAGACTTTACAAATAAGTCAAATTTGTTTTGCTTCTGTCTCTTTCTTTGCCTGGACTTCATTATCCTTAATTTATGGACATGAGTGTATTTTAAAAGCAATTTTATTAAGTATAGAAATTCTTCTGATTTATTATTTATTATGTCTTTTAGTCATATTGTATTAGATTAGATTGGTTATTTTGTTGAATAGCTTAATACTTATCTATTGATTAGAAATTTAGAAATAATCGGAATTATAAACGTTATTTCTGTTCTTTTAACATATGCCATGATAGCTTGGCGAGTTTTCGGCGAATATTTATGCTATTGGCGGAAAGGAAAAAAGTCCAATCGACAATAATTTTAAAAACAAATGCTTTATTTTTTTTAGCTCTTAAATAAATTTTGTAAATATTTTTCTTTTTATTTCTTTAAATAAAAAAAGAAAAAAGAAAATAAGTAAAAATAAATTTTTTTTAATATTTTGCTTTTATTGGCTATGTAAATTGTTATTACATACAATTTGCCCTTTTTTATTTTTGTGTGGTAGAATTCATCTGCCGCATATTTTGAATTAATAAAATATATGCATATTAATACATTTATCCAGAATATAAAAATTTATTAATTCAAATATTTTATAACTGTTTACTGGGAATTACTTTTGAAAGTTGTCAACGGAATTTGGGGGATCTGGCTTCAGCGTTTTGTTTCTTGCTAATGAGAACGCTTTTATTACTGGTCTGTCTATGAATTTCTGGTCTGTCTATGAATTTCTGGTCTGAAGAGAAAAGAACAATCAAATTGAGAATTTGTTTCTGCTTTCATTTCTTTTTTTTCTCACTTCTGAGTATCAGAATAGTTCCAATTGTTAGACATATTATTAACTTATAGCTTCCTATTGTTCATTTTTGTTACAATAGATATTTTTAGTATTTTAGAGTTCCGATGTGACACTCAAAATACCGCTTACCCTTTAAAGGACACTTGGGGAAAAAAATGTCGATCTCAAACCATTTCCACTGGAAGGCATTGACCACTGAACGTCCACAAAGAAAAAGATTGCAGCCACTGAATGCCTTAAACTGTTTATCTCAATTTCATTTCTTCTGAAATATTTATTTGTCTATAAAAGGATTTTTTTGTTTCATAATTATGCATAAACATGAAATAATTGACGAAAATCCCGCTGACATACCATAGTGCATTTTGAGGAATAATCAATCTAGCTAGGGATCTAATGAAAGTTCTTGTAAATTCATCAGATTTAACATTACAAATTTTGGTATTTTGGAGAAATTTCTGCGAACATTATTATAACAGACTTTCACAATATAATCCTTTTTGTATCTTATTGCAGTGGAATGAGTGAATACTTTTTCTACAATTCTGTTTACGTGAGTTCTATAAAAATAAAAAAAAAACTTAAAATTTAAAAAAAAAATCATTTAATAGAAAAATTATAACCTGAGCATTTTAAAATCATCGACAAAAATTTTCTTCTATTTGCTTACTGACATATATGTCAACGCATCCTTTCTTTTATTGATTGCAAACTATTATTTAATTAATTAGGTAAAAATTAAAGAAAATTTATTTCCAGCAGCCCAGTTATTTCCAACAATCTATTTCCAACGTAATAGATGAAATTCCCCACTCGTTGACCTGCGCGGTCTGATGGCGAGTTGGCTAGTTCTTTGGGCTTTGGTACTATAGGCTTCAGACTCGAATCCTGACATTGGCACGGGTGTTCTGAATTCACGTTAAGCTGTAGGTCCTTGTCTAATTATCCTAAAGGGTGCAAAAAGTGATCGTAGAACGAAAAACCAACGGAGCAATCGCAGACCTGTGGTAACGTAAGCAGGTGACATACAAAAGAGCTCAGATTTGAATCCATTAACGATGTTTTGTTGCAGAGACTGCTTTCAGAAGCAAGGAGACTCGATGATGATTGTCACATGTGTGTGAAAAGTGTCATATTGATAGTCAAGCTACATGCTGGAATTACCAGAGATTTTTCCCAAACAACACGTAAATGCAGTGCAATTATCCCTAAAAGTTTTCCCGGAAGACAAGGTCATGTCCTCATCGTCTCTCAGTGGGCTGTTCGCAGCATACCGAAAGCATGGGCTGTTCGTGGCATACTGAAGGCATGAGCTGTTCGTTGCATACTGAAGGCATGGGCTGTTTGTGGCATGAACGATGCTCAAAAAAGATCAAATCACAATAAAATTAGTTCCAATAACTATCAAAATAACTAAATTACAATAAATATGACCCAAAAATTAAACGTTAATCTAAGGAAAATGCTAATACGACTTATTTCTAATCTAGAATACTTTGCATGAACTTAAATAACAAACTTGTAAACATTTTTTTTTTTTTCGCGAAAAAATTTTTTTTTGACAGAAGGTAAGAATACGTTTTCTCAAGTTTGGCAAGAAGTTTCTTACTTCTTTTCCTGTGTGATTTCATCTATTTTATTCTGCCATAGTTCTTCATTCGTGTCTTTTCCGGGACACATTAAGTCACTTCAACTTTCCCAGAGCCATTGTAGAAAGACACGTTTTCGCCATTTGCTGTTTAGTATGCATTAAACCGCTGTGCACTGTGAACCTAAAGTGAAAATAAATGCCCTAAAAACTAGGTGTTAAAAATATCCGGAATAAATTTAAGGTATCTTGAGACTCTGTAATAGAAAAAATTCGTATATTAACCTGAGAGTACAAAATGTGCATGGAAATTTGACTATAAATATAATACAAGAACTGCTTTTTATCTAGCAGGATGGGAAATAGACTATAAAATGTTAATTATTTTCATTCATTATTGTAAATTTCGATATACGTACTGTATTCCATATTATATAGATATTAGACCATTGTCAATATTCTGTAGAACAAGTCTAACGAGACGTTAGTAAAATCAAGTTAAAACCAAAAAATTTGTAAAAACTCTTACTCAAAATTTAAAATAAGTAAAAAATTAGAAAAAAATATGTGTTTATTAATGTGTTTGTCAATTTACTCGCAAGTAATCATTAATTCAGATTTAAATGAAATTAAAAATTTGCAACGTAAAAAAAATTATAAAAAATCTTATATATTTGTAACGTAGAAAAATTATAAAAACCTCAGAAGTTTGTAACGTAGAAAAATTATAAAAACCTCAGAAGTCTGTAACGTAGAAAAATTATAAAAACCTCATAAATGTGTAACATAGAAAAAAAATATAAAAACCTTATTAATTTGTAACGTAGAAAAATTATAAAAACCTTATAAATTTGTAAAATAGAAAAATTATAAAAACCTCATAAATTTGTAAAATAGAAAAATTATAAAAACCTCATAAATTTGTAAAATAGAAAAATTATAAAAACCTCATAAATTTGTAAAATAGAAAAATTATAAAAACTTCATAAATTGACATAGAAAAATTATAAAAAACCTTATAAATTGACATAGAAGAATTATTAAAACTTCATAAATTTATAACGTAGAAAATTGTAAAAACTCTTACAACTTTATATCAGATTTTATGAATATATATCTATGTATATATTTAAATATGTCAAATCTTTATTAAAACAATATGATTGCTCAATTCAGATGAAGAAAAACAGAAGTATTTCAATCTACCAATAATTCAAAAAAAGCAATTGCCCCTCTCTACTCAAATGGGTGTTCCTATTCAGAGGCATTATTTATTTCATTTGGCGGGTTACCCTCTAAGAGGGTTGGTGGGAAAAATAAACCTCCCGCCAATAATCGGCTGTGAAGCGCAAACGGCTTGTTTAAAAGCGATAAAATATCCGATAGCATGCTCCTTTAACACAGAGCAGGTTGCACTAAATGCCCTATATTGGGATATAACGCGCCCATAAAATTCGGAGCCTCCGATTAAGCCTGGCAGAATAGACTGCGACCTTTGTAGGAACCATTTGATGGCCCTGAATATTAAACGGCGAGAAAGCTTATTGACCGTTGCATCCCCCGTAGACAGATCAATTTGGCTTTCCTTCTTTCCGATCGGAGGCAAAGACAAATTTGCGAAAGTGGAATTTCTTTCTTCGCTCTTTTAATAAAGCCTACGGGGTGCGCACTAGCTTGTACTTGCAATCAATTGAGCCCCCAGTCGATAACTTCGAAAGTGGGGGCTGCGAAACACTGGCTAGAAGTCGTTATGAAATATTTTGAAGGACATAAAAAAAATAGTTTGGTTTTTATAAAGTATTTCTCCGGAATAATATTAACCCAAGACGTTTTTCTGTAAATATCGGAAAAGAAATTATAAATAAGTTTTTAGTAAGAATCATTCTGCAATCTGGAAAACATTTCGTTTAACTCCTTCAGGGATATTGGAATTAATGCATTATGTTATATTTTTTAAATAAAATAATTTTAACTGATAAAAACAAAAACAAATGATACTTATATTTTACTTAATGAAGAATTCGCTTTGCAACTTGCATTTGATTGAATTGGCAACAAAAATTGGCATACATTTCATTTGGATTTACCGTTTCTTGTCCTTTTCAACGATACATTTCATTAATATGTAAAATAGCCATCTTACTTTGATGTTCAACTCAAATTTATCGACTTGACTTTGGAAAAAAGTTTGACAAATTGTATTTTGAGACCTATTTGATCCAATTCTGATTTCGCTTCTTTCCAAATACACCTCCCTATTTTATTTCAATATTTTCAAAATTATGTACGAAAAATGTCAAAAAGTGTCTTAGGCGACTTTGCATCAGAATCTCTGATACCTATATAAGGCAGGATAAATTCTTCACTAAGAAATGATATCTTTTAGAGAATTATTTGCCATTAAACCCTCAGAAATAAAAGTTGCCTGATGGCCAATTGGCTAGCGCTCCAGACTTCGACACTGCAAGCTCCAGGTGGTGGCAAGCTACAGGGCGGTGACTTGGATCTTTTTTTAGTGGTTCTGAATTCGTTTTAAACTGTAGGTCCCTGTCTAATTAGCCTAAAGTATGCAAAAAATGACCGTAGAGCTACAAACCAAATAAAAGCAGAACTTATCATATGTCAGCACTGATATCATATTATTCCATATCGTAGAATTGCTCTGTAAATAATATAAAGTTAGATTGCATAGATTACTATCTAAAAAAAGTGAAACTCAAAAATTGTATATGACGAACTCACTATATTTTTTAAAAAAAATGTAAGGTGTATGCATATACTAAATGTAGGAATTCTAGTAATACATAATCTGCCATTAACGATGAAATTCGACATGAGTAGACAATTTTTCTATATTTATAGTTTTTTAATTATCTCTCTCTGAGTTTCTATCAGTACAAAATGAATAAATATAATCAAACATTACTTACCACAAAAAGATTCCTAATGAGAAGGTTACTTAGGAAAGAGAATTTTCTGTACTCAAAAAAGAAATCATGAACAATTGTTCTTTTCCTTTTTTGTGAAATTTTGTGGTCAGATGAACACGAACTGGATTTAATTTAATACTTAATTTGACTATGAAAAAAAATTCACTATTAAAATACATACATTTCCTTTCATAATAATATTGTTATATGTATTATATTAGTGGCTGATTGCAGACAGATGGAAAATGAGTTTTATTTCAGCTACGAGAAGTTATTAGAACGAATATTGAGTTCAATATATTGATGGCTTTCATGAATTTTGACTTTTAAATTTATTTAATTGTTTAGTATTTGCAATAGATGAGCGAAGATGTTATTTCTTCAGTTTGCAAAACTATTTTTAAAAAAGAAATTCACAATAAATGCATGTTCAACAAAATCTGAAAAATTTGATCACGAAGTTTCTATTCAAAATTTACTAAAGCGTGAAAAAATCCCATTTAAAATATGCATCAAATATCTAGATATGTAAAATACTTTGATCTATCATCAATTGATTAACGAAGACCAATATTTAAAATTGAAACAACAATGTGAGTATCATCAGGAAGATAATTAAAGATATTTGAAAACGAAACTTTGCATATATACAGAAATTGAGTTTAAAAATTAGTTTTTTTAGAGTCTCACATTCGTTTAATAGACTACCCCAACAAAAAATTCAACATTTCGGTACTTCTGATGATTATTATCAATTGATTAATGAAGCCCTATCAGCCCTATTATCTGTTGATTAACGAAGACAAATATTTAAAATTCAAACAACAACATAAATATCGTTAGGAAGATAATTAAAGGCACTTGAAAATGAAACTTGCATATATACAGAAATTAAGTTTAAAAATTAGGGTTTTAGAACCTCCCATTCGTTTAATAGTGTACCCCAACAAAAATCCTACATTTCTGTACTTCTGATGATGGTCTTCTATTCCAATACTGAATGACGACAGCTTCAAGTAATTTGTTCAGCTAGATGTCTGAAGATATCTTCTTCTCGTTGGGCGACTGCTTGTCCACAATGGTGAGAAAGTAAGATAAAGAAAAGCTCGTTAAGCCTTGCAAATCATTCCCCAGTGCTGACCCGAAAGAGGGTTTGCAACGCAATTAAAACAGCATAAGTCTAACCGGTCACTGCAAGTAAAGTTTGTGCTGAATCTACTTTAAAACTCTATTCTCCATGCATTCATTTAAAGAGTAAAATTTCCCTTCCCCCTCCCTTATCGACTTTTGAAACTGGACCCTCCACTGCACCGCTTCCGTTTGTCTTCGTTGAAGTGAAGTCCGGTCCAAGACAAAGGGACTTGCAAATGACATCCGACTACCATGTTTCTGCATCGACTGGTGTCAGCAGACGGGACGGAAAAAGGTTGGCGCGAAGTCTACGTTCGATGACCTTCCCAACTCGTATTCAGTAATTACATGACACAGAGGATTTCTTCCTTCAAATTTTGCAGGTAAAGTGCGAAAGCTTATGCTTCGCAACCGCAAGTCATTAGTCTCCTTACTTTTACTCTCGGAAGCTAACGGAAAAGCCCAGACTTCCATTAATGCGTTTAAGTTTCCTGTCTTTAAAAGTCGTTACGGTAAATCTCTTTTCAAAGAAAATTCAGAAATTAAATCTTCACAATGTTGTCGAGCATCAAATTCAGACACAGATTTGTATTCTTCTTAAAACTCTTTTTATAAAATAGTTGACAGAAAGCAATTGAATATGCAACTTATCACCTACATGTACGTACATAGAGTTTAAACTCGAAATAAATAACCTTGTCTAATATAAAAAGTACTAAATGCTGCTACTTAAAAGTAAATACAAAATAGAATGAACTTTAAAAAACATGCCTTCTTCTAAACAATAAACAAACAGCAAATAACATTGATAATCTAATAAAACGATTAATTTAATTTTTTATTTTCACAATAATTATCACTTTGTTGATCATCATAGGAAAATTGTGATTAGACAGTATTCTGATCAACAATCAATACGTTTGTTTTAACTTGTTTTTAAAATGTATTTCAAATGATTGCAATTTGAAATCACTTGATAATAATAATAATAATATTATTATTATTATTATTATTATTATTAAAAAAGGTTAAGAATACTGAATCTAATTTTAAAAGCAATTGAATATTCGAGTTATAATGTAACTTATGGCTTACATGTATATATAAATTTTTGTGTTGTAAAACTGGAAATAAATAGCCTTGTCCTACTATATGCTGCTATTTAAAAGTAATTATAAAATAGAATGAACTTTAAAAAAGCATGTCTTCTTCTAAACAGGAACCAAACATAGCAAATAATAATGATAATCTATTATAATGACTTAAACGAAAAGATATTTTTTCACAATAATGATCGCTTTGCTGATCAGCGTAGCAAAAATTAAGATCAGACACTATTCCGATCAACAATCAATACATTTGTTTTAACACGTTTTTAAGATGTATTTCAAATGATTACAATTTGAAATCACTTAGTAAAAAAAAGGTAAATAATACTGAATCTAATTTTATTAGGAGCTTTCTTTGTGTGTGCAGGAAATAAAGAATTCCACTCACGGATAGGTCTTCGAGTTAATTACTCTAAATGGCTGCTTTAAGTCAGTGACAAAAAGTGGTAGCAAATATTCCCCAGAGAAAATACAAACACTAAGCTAGGAGAGGATAAAGAAGGAAAAATCCCCCACAGTGGATCCTGTTAACACCACAGCGGGTTCCTGTTGATAAACACAGTAAGCTACCATTGATAAACTGGCTTTTACCTTCATTGGATTGCTGTTGTTGAGACTCGGCAGGGCGTCAGGAACAACTGCTGGAGATTCTTTTTCCCTGGCTTTTTCCATCCAGATGTTTAAATAGCATTTTGGTAACTGTGGTACATCGATTGCCAAAACGGTCTACCATTTTAGCCAATTAAATTAAACACAACTTAGTTTATTCATTTATTTTCAAAATAATTCGAATAGAAAACTAAGAAAAACTTGGATAGTAAAAAAATTCTATTGTCATTAAAAGTAAATTTTATTTTTCATCAAAAAGTAATTGTTAAAGAAGAAACTATACATTTGGTAGAAGGTAAATGGTTACAGATACATTTCTATTTTTAGTTTGTGTTGGTTTGTTGCTCTACTGTCATTTTTTGCACACTTTAGTCTAATTAGACGGCATATACTTTAACGTGGATTTCGAACCCCAAACAAACATTTATGCCACAGCAAGGATTTGAATGTGAAGTACCAATGGCCAGAGCGCTAGCCAATTGACCAACAGCCCGCTTTCTATGTTCGGAGATATTTTAACAAGAAGCAATAAGAAATTTGAACTTTGATGAATGTTTGTAAAGAACTCGCATAAAAATCCTTATTGTAGTTTGTAAAGAACTCGCATAAAAATCCTTATTGTAGTTTGTAAAGAACTCGCATAAAAATCCTTATTGTAGTTTGTAAAGAACTCGCATTAAAATTCAAGTAAAAGATATTTTATTAATATTGCAATTATTAGATGCATGTTTTTTTGATTTCGGAGCGCATATCTAAAACTGTCATTTTTCAGGTCATGACTTCTATTTTTATTTAGTCTAATGAAGTTACGCAATGAATTAACTAAAATTATGTCTGTCCTTTATATTTAATATTAATTAGCAATGTATGCAAAAAAGCTTTTACATTAAATGCAGGTTAAACTTATTAGTAGTTAGGTCACGAAGATATACATTTTGTAACAATTCATTTGATTACAAACATATTAGTAGTTGGGTTATGAATAAATAAATTCTGTAACTATTCGCTTGATTACAAATTTATTAATAGTTATGTCATGAAGAGATAAATTTTGTAACTATTCATTTGATTATAAACTTATTCAGAATTGTTCAAAATTGTTGGGAATAACAATTGCCAGCCTTGAATTACAAATACGCTAAAATGTACTATACAAACTTCCAATAACAGAATTTTTTAGGGAATAATTCAGTCTTTCTATGTCTTCAAGAACAATATGATTAAGAATAGTGAGATGGCATTTTCTGAAATGGTAACATCATTAATCTATGGTAGCGTTTATTGCGCAATTTTTGTTCAGTTAATCTGGAGATTTATTAAATGTTATTCACAGTTGTACATTTGCCGCAAAGATATTTTTATTATTGATTTTCTTATACATTATGCGCTTTAATATCTTTCTAGGTTATACGGTTTATTTAACGATATTTGCTATACAGAAAATATTATAGCCTAATGTGTTTGATTGGGGCCTGATAGCTGAATGACTACCACTCTGAACCCCGATTTCAGGTTCGAGTCTCGGTAGTGCCAATGCCATGGATATTTGTAGTGGTTTGGAATCCGCTCTAAACCGTAGGCCCGGTCTAATATGACTACTGGGTATAGAGCTGACAACCTTATCCCATAAAAAGAAAACATCTCCTGTCTCAAAATCTGCCAGTAGGCAGATGACCTTCGCCCACCATGTTGAACCAATGAAGAAGAATGTGTTTGATTACATAACAAGTTACGAAATAAAAATCTTCTTTATTATTAAAAATGGAAATAGAAGTTTAAAAATCAATAACATTTGTCGAAACTTTAAGAAGCGATACAATACCCAATTTGTATGAATAATACAAAATTGATTTAGTTCTGAAATATCATAACTTATCTTTAGCAAATTTATGTATTTTAGTAAATACAGGGCTTGCAAGAAGTGTAATGCAATTCTCATGAATTGTGAGGTTATCTTTCCACAAGCAAATCAGATTTAAGAATATATTTTTAAAATGTAGAGGTTTCGACGCAACTGCATTGTAATTTTATTTATTTAATTTTTTTTTTTTTTTTTTTTTTTGCAATTCCAATTGCAGAAGTTTCAAATGTTTGAAACATCCTTCGATACATCAGATTTAATCAAGCGCACCAAACTGAAGCGACTGCCTTATTCCTTAAAACGCAATATGTCAAAAACATTCCCATCTCTTTTTACTTCACATTATTTTTGCTCTGGATGCAAATTTTTTTTTTTCCTTTCCTCTTTTTCTTCTTTTTCATCTCTTTCCTCCCTCCCCTCGGAGGAGGAGGAGGATGCTCACCATCCCGATCCAACAAGAGCAGCAGCGAGATCGGGACGGACCCTAGCGAGAACGTGTGTTCTGTCGCCTTGCCGATTATCAATGCAAAACTTGGTAAGCAAGTGAAGCGTGAAGAAGCTAACTCTTTTCTCTCTCCCGACTGCTGTGCGTACATTATCTCAGTATCCCAGCACAAGCAGAAGAAAAAAATTTCCAAGAGAACAGCCGACGCCAATGATCAACCGTTCTGAAGACAAGCACTAGGCGAAATGAGGGGTAAAGGAATCTAGTGCTGGAGCAAGGCACAGTTTCATTAATTTTTGTCAAACGCCGTATAACGGTGTTGTCAGAGCGAACCCCCTCCTCCTTCTAAAACGTCCCCCTTTGAAGCCGGGAGAGGAGAATCCCGCTTTTCCTTCCGATCTGGGAATAAATGTGTTAAGTTTTCGATAGGAAATAGTGGAGGGCAAAGACGTGAAATTTAATGCAATTTTATTCCGCGTGGATTTCAGCGCCGACGCTCCCCTGCGTTCCAAGCGTTGATAATTCGTTGAAAGAATGAAATTTGTTTGAGATTTCAAAAGAATCGAAACTTAGGGGAAGAGCTTGGGGATGCATTTGGCTGTTATTTATCTCCTTCCACTTGGAGGGGGATAATTAATAAATAAAAAGGACGGATTTTTGTAAACTTCTCCAACTTGAACTGATGCAGTGTATGACCTCTGATGGCTGAGGTTGTATATGTCTTCTTTCATTTCCTTCAAACCACAAGATTAATAATAAATAACTGGTATTGGTAATTAGTAATAATGATTGGTAATTATTAAATTAAATTTGGATAAACTAAGGTTTTCTTGAAACATCAAACATTTCAAGCATACAGATGAATTCTACAAAAAATAAACAAGATTACCAATAAATAAACAAGATTATCAACAAATAAATAAGCTTACCAATATTAAAGATGGAGCAGAAATAAGTTATATAATAAAATAAATATTGGTAATTACTAATAATTTAATTTTTATTCTAATCAGATACTTTGGACTACTAGGGTTTTCTTGAAACATCAACAATTAAAATTATTTCAGGCATGCAGATGAATTCTACAAAAATAAACGATATTAAAGATGAAGCGGAAATAAGTCATATAATAAAATAGATATTTGCTATGATTTCGTAATTCATCTTTAACATGGATATTTAAATTTATGGGTGTGTTTTTTTCCTGGGTTTCCGAACTCAAATTTAACTTCTTTTTAATCTCTTGTTCATAATTCTATCTTCACCTTTGTTGATTTTTTCCCTTCTTCTTCATTGGCTCAACAGCGCCATGGTGGGCCTAGGCCATCTGTCTACTGGTAGATTTCGAGTTGGAGGAAGATAATTAATAAATAAAAAGGAGGGATTTTTGTAAAGTTAGGGATGAATTGTCCAAATATAAGTGATGCAATGACTGACCTTTAAAGGTTGATGTTTATATTTGTCTTCTTTCACTATTTTGCAGCATTTCCTTCAAACAGCAAAGATTAATAAATAGCAAGTATTAGTAATTAGCAATAATGATTGGTAATTGCAAATAATTTAATTTTTATTCTAATCAGATACTTTGGATAAACTAGGGTTTCTTGAAACATCCCCAATTAAAATTATTTCAAGCATGCAGATGAAATCTACAAAAAAATAAACAATATTAAAGATGAAGCAAAAATAAGTCATATAATTAAATAGATATTTGCTATGATGTCGTAATTCATCTACAACATGGATATCTAAATTTATGTTTATTTTTTTCCTAGGTTTTCAAATTCAAATTGAACTTCTTTTTAATCTCTTGTTCAGAATTCCATCTTCGTCTTTGTTAAATTTCTCCTTCTTTTTCATTGGCGTAACAGACCCTATGGCGGTTCCGAGGTCATATGCTAAATAGCAGATTTCGAGACAGAAGATGTCTTATTTTTATGGAGTAGATCTAACAGTCATATTAGACAGGGGACCTACGGCTTAAAGTGGATTGTCGGATTTTAAACAGCTTAATTATTTAAAGTAATTAAAGCTTTGAAAGAGTTTAAGATTTAAAGTAGTTTTTGCATCTATTATTTCATATCATACATCAAATGATACAATTTTTAAGGCTTCATATATCTTGATTTCAATTTAAAATTAATTATCTCCTTTAATTAATTTAATTCATATTAATAGCTTAGATAAATGAATTAGTAGCAAATTGTCAATATTAAATTACTGTTGGGTAAAAAAAAAAATCTATTGATCCATTAAAATTTAATTTTCAAAAAAAAAAATATATATATATTTTAATATTTTTTCTAATTTTATACACTGCTTTTTTTTATTACAGTTGAATTAATAATAACCTGTTAATGAAAAACAACCATGCATTTTGTTTATACTTTTGCAATATGTTTATACTTTTTTAAGTATTTTTACTACACTAATAAATAAAATTTATTTTAATTTGAAATATTTAAAATCTTAAAGGTATTATACATTAATTTTAAATCACCGAAAGAACTTTTAAAAGAATTTATAATAATATATTGAGTAATCTGCCTATGTATTAAAAATGTGCTACATAATGCGATTCCTTCACATTTAGTTCTCAGATATTAAAACAATGCATTAAGTAGATCGTTTAATTAATTCTTCATAAAAAATAAGAAGAAATTATTATGAATAAAAATGCATACTTTCTAAATATAAGAAATAATTAATCAAATATTGATCATAAAATATTTTTTAAATTATTAAATTTCAACACTTAAGTATTTTTTTTGTAAATATTATAATGATTAATGAGATAAGTTTGTTTATCAACTATGTTTAAAGCATAACATAGTTGAATTTTATAACTAAAAGGATATTTTAAATTCAAATGCGTAAAATAAAATAAATTAAAATAAAATAAATAAATAAAATAAAATTAATTAATTAAATTAAATAAATTAAAATAAATAAATTCGGCCGGTTTTAAGCGACAGAAAATATTGAAATGAATGTATTTATAAGTTTAGAAATTTGATTAAATTTTTGTTAAGTAATGCATCCCTTTTGAAATATTGAAGCATATTTAGTCTTATTAATTGGTTTTAGGAATAAACTTTTATTTTCAGAATTCTGAATGAAATAGAAAGGTTCTAAAGTTAATAAGTAAATCGTGATAATTTCAAAATAATTTCTGATAAATAAATCTAATTCAATAAGTAAATATCAATAATTTCTGAAAAGTAAATCTAATTCAATAAGTAAATATCGATAATTTCTGATAAGTAAATCTAATTCAATAAGTAAATCTCGATAATTTCAAAATAATTTCTGATAAGTAAATCTAATTCAATATGTAAAATTCGATAGTTTAAAAAATTTCATACAGGTTTTTTTCTCTCAAAGATAAAATAACATCATCAAATAATAACTTCAGACTCACATTTCTGGACTTCATTTTCAATGATTCGTGATAAGTAAAGTCCATTTGTAATGATTCGTGTTCAAATTATTTATTTAATTTTTCGAAAAATTTCGCTATAAGATTAATTTTTGCAGGTTTTACAAAAAATTCAATTACTTAACTTTCAGAAATGCTGTTTATCAATCTTCATAGCAATTCACCATGAAAATAGTAGTGAAATGAGGGACTTTTATCTCGATAATTACTTTTAAGTAACTACAAATTTTATGGAAAAAAATAATAAAAATTCATGTTTACTATTTAAGAACGTTTTATGTCAGAAAGAAGCTATGATTAAATTTAGCTTCACTTTCAAATGATAACTTATAGCTTCGGTTTTAAGAGCTATCCTTTTTTTTTTTTAATTAAAATTTTTCTTCGTAATTCACTTTATTTTATTAATATTATTAACTCGAAATTCAATTAAAAAAGAAAACATATTTTTTATAAGAAAAACTAAACAGTTTGGAATAATTATCCTTTTTTTTTTTCCCCCATAATCACTACCTCGTTAACTAGAAGCATATCTCAACGTAATGCAGAAATTCCTTATTTAAATTCCAAAATTAAGAAAATTAAGTTTAAACATCCCAGTGACGTTCTTGTAATTTCTAATCATTGGCTTAATTATTTAGTAGAAAGTTCATGTGAGGTCTTGGGGAATCATAAAAGTGATTTTCAGCTTTTTAAAATAAAATAAAATAAAAATAAAAAAAACTATAATCGTCTAGGCAGATATATAGGTTACCTATAAAAATATTTCTTTTTATAATAATAAACTATTATGAACAAAAACGACAATTTTCTAAAAGTAAAAAAACAACAACAACATTTAATCTATTATTGATCATAAAAATATTTTTTAATTATTTAGTTTCAACATTTAAGCTTTCTTTTGTAAATATTTATAATGTTTAATGAAATTACTGACAGGTTTATCAAGCATAACATAGTTGAATTGATTAAAAAGGATATTTTAAATTCAAATAAATAAAATAAAATAAATAAATAAAGTAAATAAACTAAGTTAAAATAAATAAAATAAAATAAATAAATAAAGTAAATAAACTAAGTTAAAATAAATAAAATAAAATGGAAATCGTCTTTGCTTTCACTAGACGATAAAATAGTCTTTATTTTCACCAGGCGATATTTTAGAACAATTTTACATTATTAAATTATTTAATTTTGTAATTATTAGCCTGTGAAAGAAATTTAAAAGAAAGTCCGTGAAAGAAATTTAAGAACAAAAAATAAACCAATAAGAAACATTGAAATTTGTCAAGAAAACGAAAACCTCGCTCCTTAAAACTACTATACCCAAAACTTTAGGGCAATAAATAAATATTCTAAGGGTGAAAAAATAACGGATTATGAAATGTTTAAGAGTTTAAGGGAAAGTGTAATTCCTAACTGATGTATTCAGTATCACGATTGAATCTCGTAATAAAAATATTCCGGTTACGAGTTAGAAAACTGAAAGTAGAGTTGTTGCTGTTATCGAATACTGGACATCTTGATCAAAGTGATTCGATTCTAGAACATCATAGTTGTAGCAAATTCACCCTACACAGGGTGCACCATGAGATACACTGCACCCACACTTATGCTACCACCATTTTGCACGAAATTCCGCCGAGATTAGTATGTGTAGAGTTCACCCCCTTCGAGCCCAACTGCAATGCAGCTTATAGATATGTGTGCCCATTCCCGGCATAGACGCTGACCATGGAGGCTTTGGTTTAGGCATAGCTTTTTGGGTTTTTATTCAAGTACTCTTGGCTCAAAAACTGAACGTGCTATTCATCAAGCCTCTACAGCTTTAAAGTTAGAATTATCCAACATACAAAAATTAATTTTTGTTAAAATTAAATGAATTTTTCTTACATAATATAAACATGTTTTCTAACATATATTTAATATATATAATTTTTTTAACATAATATATACGTGTTATATAAATATGAAAATTAAATGTAACAAATAAATTGGAACAGAAATGAAAGATCCCTAAATAATCGAATACATTTTAATGTTTAGAAATTTTATTTTCTATATAAAATTTACATAAAAAATGTATGCACATAAAAAAAAAATATGTACTTTTTTTTACGCGAACACAGCAATTTTTATCTTCCTTGTAATTCTGAAAATTAGGATGCGTTTTGTTTTAAATATAAAAATTGACTTGGATTTTTATTATTTAACCTGTGAAATATTCTTGACAACACTCTTATGGTAATAATGCTTTAAAATGCTTTAAAAACAAACTTTTTCCGTCGTTTTATTCTACTTTTATATTATTCTTTTAAAATAAATAATATGCTTTCATAATTTTTAACGGTTGAAACTATTATTATAATTTTTTTTATTAAAAAGACATTTTCTAGAAGAAGGAAACATAAACCTAGTCAAAAAAGATCAATATTGTTAGCTTCAATACAGCATTGCTGCCAAAAGCGTTTTCTAAAAGGATATTTAAAGTATTTTTCATTGGAATATGTGTTATATAGCTTTTAAGGTTTATGATATAACCCTTAACAGCTAAGTCGCATAAAAAAATGAGTTCCACAATACCGAGATTTTTTTTTTCACCTTACTTCATCATCTCAATTTAAGGTGACGTTATATAGTTTCTCTGCTAATTCAAAGGAAATTAAAAACGATTGTAATCAAATTAGTTCATCAAGAACTTATTGCTAAAATGTAACAAACGAATTAGAACAGAAATGGAAGATCCATAAATAATCGAATACACCTTAATCTTTAGAAATTTTTTTTCTACATTGGATTTATATAAAAATTATGCACGTTTACATAAAGATGTATGTACATAAGTAAAAGTATGTACTTTTATGTGAGCACAGCAGTTTCATATTCTTTACAACGCTGAAAATCAGGATGCGTTCTTTTTTAACTACAAAAATTATTTGGATTTTTTTATTATTTAACCTGTGAAGATACCGTTATATGGTCTTCTGTGCTGACTCAAAAGAAATTAAAAATTGTTGTAATCGAATTAGTTTATTAAGAACTTATTGCTTAAATGTAACAAATAAATTAGAACAGAAATGAAAAATCCATAAATAATGGAATATACATAATTTATTTTCTGCATATGATTTACATAAAAATGTATGCACATAAGAAAAAAAGTATGCACTTTTATATAAGCATAGCAATTTTCATGTTCTTTACAATTCTGAAAATTAGGATACTTCTGTTTTAACTACAAAAATTGACGTGTGAAATATTTTTGACGGCACGCGTATGAAAATAATGCTTTAAAAACAAACTTTTGGCTATCATTTAATTCTTATATATTATATTATTTTTGCTTTCCTAATTTTTCACGGTTGAAATTATTATTAATAATTTTTTTTTTTTTATTGAAAAGACATTTTCTAGAAGAAGGAAACATAAACCTAGTCAAAAAAATCAATATTGTTAACTTCAATACAGCATTGTTGCCAAAAGCGTTTCTTAAAAAAGGATATTTAAAGTATTTTCATTGGAATATGCGTTATGTAGAAGAACGGATAGCTCTTAAGGCTCATGATATAACCCTTAAAAGCTAAGTCCCATAAAAATGAGCTCCACAATACCGAGATTTTCATTACCTTACTTCATCATCTCAATTTAAGGTGCTGTTATATGGTCTCCTACGCCGATAGCGTTCGATGTAAAGAGCATCTTATAGCCCATACTTAATTTAAATAACCGCTGTTCTTTAAACAGCGTCGCTCTCTTGCAGCGAAAACGAAAGCCCGGAAGTTGACTGCGAATTCTTAACATAGCGATTAAAGGGAAAGTAAAGAAAGCGCTAAGTGTGAGGGGGAGAAAACTCCCATCAAAAAAAAAAAAAAAAATCAAAATAAATAAAAGAAGAAAAAACTCATTAATACCCCCAAAAGGAGGGAGATCAAAGACGAAAGATAAAAAAAAATAAATAAAAAATAAAAAAATCAGCAATCGAATAAAAGTTTGACAGTTTTTGTGAAAAATGAACAAGCACGAAGCTGACAGTGTGTCGCATGGCCGTGTGCAAAAAGTGCGGCTAAAAAATGGCTGCAAGGAGAGAAACTAGTAGTGGGGGGTTGAGAGAGAACTCGGGGTGTGTATGCCTGCGAGTGAGATAAGGCTGCTTTTGTTCCTTTAGGTGGGAGATAACGCTACAGAGGAGCACTACCTCCCCTAAATTAAGGAACGGCGCTCAGAGGTATCTTTTATAATTATGAGAAATCACTTCGTTTCTCTTTAATCGGCTATCTTCCTGAAGAAGTCTGGACCCTGGGGGCCCTCTAATAGGGTTGCAGCGATTTGTACTTCTTCGCCAATCAAAAAAAAAAGGGGGTATCTTATGCAGTCGCCAAGAAATGGAAACTTCTTTCACACAATCGTTTACTCATATATTTAAAAGAAAAAAAACGTCTCTAAAAATCGACAAAAAAAAAAAAAAAAATAGAAGGGTATCGTTATTTTAGGTTGGAAATAAAGGTTAAAATGCGAGGACACAATCAATTTTTTCTGCTTTATTTTTATTATTATTGTTTTATATAAAATATAACCCTATTTTTCTATTAAAAAATCTTGGTATGAGAAAATTTAAATGGAAACTCCTTCTTACAATTTATTCATTTATATATTAGCAAAAAAAAAAAAAAAAAAAAAAAATACTCTTAAAAATCGAGAAAAGGAATCGTTATTTTAGGAGAGAAATAAAAGACGTAAAAGTGGAAGGACAAAAAAAAAAAAAAAAAAAAAAAAAAAAAAAAAATCTGCTCTTTCCTTATTTTATACAAAATAAAAATTTTTAAATGAGAGAGTTGTTATTTAAATTGAAATTTCTTTTTAATTCTTTCACAATCGTTTACTCATATATTTAAAGTAAAAAAAAAACCCCTCTTAAAAATCGAAAAAAAAAAAGGAATCGTTATTTTAAGTTGAAAATAAAGGTTCGTAAAAATGTAAGGACACAATCAAATTTTTTTCTGCTTTTTTTTTTTTTTTTTTATTTTATATAAAATATAACCATATCTTTCTTTAAAAAAATCTTGATATGAGAAAATTTAAATGGAAACTCCTTTTTCAATTTATTTATTTATGTATTTACAGAAAAAAAACTCCTCTTAATAATCGTTATTTTAGGAGAAAAATAAAAGTCGTAAAAGTGGAAGGACAAAAGAAAAATTTCTGCTCTTTTATTATTTTATACAAAATATAAATTTATTTTCTGAACAAAAAAAAAAAAAAAGGCTTGAAATGAGAGATTTGTTATTTAAATTGAATTTTTTTGCAGTTTATTTATTTCTATATTGACAAAAAACTTAAAATAAAAAATCTTCTTAAAAAGTCCGGAAAATGAATTGTTATTTTAGGTTAAAATAAAAACGTAAAATTCAAGGATAATAACGCTTTCTTATTATTTTATTTAAAATTTAACGGTATATTTTTTTAAATCTTGAAGTGAAAAGTTATTCAAATAACTCCTTTTACGATTAATTTATTTATATTTTTACAGGAAAAAAAAAAACTCCTCTTAAAAATCGAGAATAGGAATCGTTATTTTAGGAAAGAAATAAAAGTCTTAAAAGTGAAAGGCCAAAAAATTTTTTTTTTTCTGTTCTTTCATCATTTTATACAAAAAGTATAAATATATATTTTCTGAAGAAAAAAAAATCTTGAAACGAGAGTTGTTATTTAATTTGTAATTCTTTTTGCAATTTATTTATTTATATATTTATAGAAAAAAATATAAAAAAACTTCTCTTAAAAATCTGGAAAATGAATTGTTATCTTAGGTTAACAGTAAAAGTTCATAAAAGTCAAAATGTTTACTGTTTTTTTTTTATCATTTTATATATAATATAACCATATTTTTCTTTTAAAAAATCTTAATATGAGAAAATTTAAAAGAAAACTCCTTTTTACTCTTTATTTATTTATATATTTACAGAAAAAATCCTCTTAAAAATTATGAAAAGGATCGTTATTTTAGGAGAGAAATAAAAGTCGTAAAAAGTGGAAGGACAAAAAAAAAAAAAATGTTTTTCTGCTCTTTCATCATTTTATACAAATTATAATTATATTTTCTGAAAAGAAAAATCTTGAAATGAGAGAGTTGTTATTTAAATTGAAATTCCTTTTTATTTATTTATATATTTATAGACGCGAAAAATCTTTTCTTGAAAATCTGAAAATGAATTGTTACTTTAGATTAAAAAAAATCGTAAAATCAAAAATGTTTACTGTTTTTTTTATCATTTTATATAAAAATATAACCATATTTTTCCTTTAAAAAACCTTGATATGAGAAAATTTAAATGGAAACGCCTTTTTACAATTTATTCATTTATATATTTGCAGGAAAAAAAATCTCTTAAAAATCGAAGAAAGGAATTGTTATTTTAGGAGAGAAATAAAAGTCGCAAAAGTGAAAGAACAAAAGAAAAAAAATGTTTTCTGTTCTTTCATCATTTTTATAGAAAATATAAATATATTTTCTGAAGAAAAAATCTTGAAATGAGAGAGTTGTTATTTAAATTGAAATTTCTTTTGCCATTTATTTATTTATATATTTATAGGCAAAAAAAAATTCATCTTAAAAATCTGAAAAATGAATTGTTATTTTAGGTTAAAAATAAAAGTCGTAAAATGAAAGGATAATAACACTTTGTTATTATTTTATTTAAAATGTTAAGATGTATTTTTTTAAATCCTGAAATGAGAAAAGTTATTTAAATAGAAACTTCTTTTACAATTTATTTATTTATATATTTAAAAAAAAAAAGTGAAAAAAACTCATCTTAAAAATGGAATTATTATTTTAGGGCAGAAATAAAAGTCGTACAAGAGGAAGGACAAACCTTTTCATCAATTTATCCAAAATATAACTAAATTTTCCTAAAAAAATTAAATTTTGAAACGGAAAAGTTGTTATTTAAATGGAAACTCCTTTTAAAATTTTTTTATTTTACATTATTCATATTTTTTAAAATATGAACTCCTTATTTTTTATGTGAAAAATAAAAAAGAACAAGTCATAAAAGAGCAGTAATAAAATCCATTACATCTGGAAAATGAATCTTTTCATCCCCATTTAAATAACAGTTTTAAAAAGCAAACATAATATGAAGAGTATTGTACTTAATTTAATTTATTAAATAATATTGAAATTAATTCTTATTTGGCTTAATTAATTCTTACTTGAAAATTGAAATTCTTGACTTAACTGTTCAAATAGACTTCACGAAACTTGAATTTAAATTGAAAGCAAACATTCTGATGTTAATATTGTAATGTTTAAAAATGGCAATTTATCCAAAAATTAATTAATCCTCATTTAATTCTATTATTTGTAATTATTTTTATCAACTTACAACTATTTATTTCATAAAAATCTAAAACATGTATTAAGTAATATGTTGAGGTTTTTCCTAGTGTTCATTACACACACTCATACACAAAGAGAGAGGGAGAGAGAGAGAAACAGAAATTTAAAAACTGAAAAGAAAGTTGTTGTAAGTTCAAGCCAATGAAGATGATCCCTGAAAATGTTTTATAGTTAATTACTGAAGACAATAACAGTATTTTTAAAACTAATAATTCTGTAATAACTTTCTTCAAATATAATTCTAATAATTTCAATATTTTCAGTATAGATGAAAAATTTTAGCTGAACTCTTTGAATGAACAATCCATGTTATTATTATTGTGTATATATATATATATATTCTTTTTGACTGCACAGCTAAAAATATTTAAGATTCAAGTCAAGGTTTTTTTTTTTCTATGTGATTATTCAAGCAAAGAATGTAAGATTTCATTAAGTCGTCAGTATTTTAAGAAACGAAGTTTTCTTCATCATATATGGTTTAAAATTAATTATATGATACCATTGGTACTATATGGTACCATTTGACCAATACAATATATTTGAAAGTTGTGTTAGTATGTCATTTTGACAATACGGTATCATTGAAAATTTGGTAAAATAAATACGGTACCATTGAAAATTTGGTAAAATAAATACGGTACCATTGAAAATTTGGTTAAATACGGTACCATTGAAAATTTGTGTTCATATCATTTTGACCAATACAATACCATTTGAAATTTGTGTTCATATACTATTTTGATGAAATGGTATACGAAATAACATACCATTTGTTGTTCGTATACCATTTTGAAAAGAACTCAATTAAACTTCCACATGTAATTACTGCCAAATATCATCTCACATCACATTGTTGTGCCTAGAGACCATTTATAGCTGTGGGTGAGGTTGTACCACCCCACTTTTGAACCAATATTTCGAAGGGATGATACCTCGAGTCAACTGAGAGGACAATTCGACCTGTAGATTTATATCGTTCTTTTCCTATATAAACATGGAAATTTTCGATTCGCGTATCGCTGGTTCAGTTTTGAATCAAACATAATAGCTCTGATATCCAACGCGCTATTCACCAGGTTGCTCCACCTGACCATATGTGATTCATCGAAGAATCGAATCTGCATAAATATTTTCCCATTGCGTTAAAATTTATACTCTAATATTTTAAATTAATACTCTAAATTTAAGATTCACTGAATGAAACACATGCATTCGCAATGACTTATGGGAAGACCAGCAAAACAAAACAAAACAAAAAGTCACCATCATATATTATTATTTATTTGTATTTATTACTAGCTGAATAATCCGGTATTTCCCGTTTTCGTCTGAAAAGAAGTGATACAATAAAGTTAAAAGAGACAGCAAAATTTAATAATCATAAAATTAAAAGATTTGCTTTTATTAATATTTTGTCTTATTAAAAAGTTCAGCATTAAGTAGAAAAAAAAATAATTTCAGTTAAAAAAACTCTTTTTATATACTGTAAAACATATGGTATATTACAATTTTTTGCCTCCAAACTTTAAATCCCTTTTAAATCCTTTATACTGCCATAGAAGAAGACTGAAAAATACCGTTGGACTCAGGGAGTCATGATCTATAAAAATCACCCAAAAATTTCTCCAAATCCTCGCGTTAAATTGAGCGAATTAAAAGGTCGGAAATCATTGTGTAGAGTTGGAATCTCAAGTTTTAAAGTACCCTACGATCTTACGTAAGCTATAAGCCTATGTACATTCTAAATTTGAAAGCTCAAGTTGAAAACTGTGACCTTGTATAAAAAGGACAAATACTGCAAATTTATGTATAGATACTACTTGCACTTTTAGGATGTTATCTTGCAATAATTTATAATTGTTTTTATCCATAGGTACAAGGAAGTTTAATAATTATCATCATTAAATTTATTTCTTATTTTCTCATCATTTTATACATTAATGAATTGAAGCAGTATTGATTGAGGGCATTTTCGGACAAAATGGTTGTTAAATTTAAAACTGTTTTACTTTTGAAAATCAACAAAGTGATCATTAAAAGCTGATAACTAATTATCAGTATTTTCTTCATAAATATAAATATCAATATAAGAGGCAACATATATGCAGGCCAATGTAGCACACATTGATAAATAAATCAAAATGATTATCATGGATGGTCTTTATGATGCACCAGTGCATTTTTAATATGAACATGTTTTGGATAACCCCATAAAATTTGTAATGAATTCATGAAAAATCATTTGCTGTTAGCTGATTCCTTCTTAAATAATAGAATGTGAGAGTATAAAAAAAAAATCTTACTCCAAGAACTTGCATTGATGCTAACATCCTATTAATAAAGATTCATATATTCTAATTTATAAAAATTAAAAAATACTGAATAAATGCCCCCTTTCAAATATGAAAACGTATCAACTAGAGAAATGATAGGCCTGACTATATTACCAGTCTTTCAAAGAAAATCATTCCTTTCGCAGAGGGACTGGTTAGGTATATTTCCAGTTCTCGTGTATTGTTATGAAGAAAGATAATAAAAGCAAATAAAGAATTCTTTTTTTGGATGCTTTGATTGGAAACATGTTTGCATTCATGTTTTTTTTTTTTTTTATCTATAATAGATTTGATATCTGTAATACACGACCGCAAAATTCAAAAAATTCGAAATTTGAATTAGACAAATTTCAATAACGTGAGAGCTACAGGGTAAGATTGGTTTGGTTTGTTGTTCTGTGGTCATTTTTTGCACACTTTGGACTAATTAGACTGGGATTTATTATATTTTTTTATTTAAAAAAAAAATATAATAAACATGGAACAATATTTTCATTTTTCATTTTTAATATTCTTATGCCATCATCATCATCATGATTGGCCTAACAGCCCCATGGTGGGCCAAGGCAGTTTCCTACTGGCAGATTTCGAAACATGAGATGTCATCTTTTTTTACAGGTAGGGTTGTCAGGTCCTACTCCCAAAGCTCTACAGTCATGTTAGACTGGGATCTACAGTTTAAAGTGGATTCCTAACCACCACAAACATCCATGGCACCGCCGGGGCTCTCACCCGAAACCTGTGGTACCGAGCGCCATAATTCTTATGCCATAGAAAACTGAATTAGGTATAAACTTTTTCTGAGAACTTTTATCTTAAAACGAATTAATGCTCTACTATTTTTTGCAGTGCAGAAAAAAAAAAAAAATAAAAAATTTTTCATGCAGAAAGCCACAATAAATTTCATTCTAGTTACTACCAGTCAATCGTTTATTCACTAACTAGACGCTGATAGGCTCTAAATTGATATGCATGAACGGACATGTTTGTAGTGAAAATCGGGGATTGGAACAAGAAAAACGAAAAGCTCCTTTCTCGCTCTGTTGGTCTTAAGGAAATATTTGAAGTTAATAATATTTCCTTAGCAAAATAAAGGAAATATTTGAAGTTATAAGTTTTAAAAAAATAAGTAAAAAAAAATACAGAAATGTTGTTCTTTCATTTCCAGTCTAACACTAACAAAAGAAGAATGAGGAAATTGGAACTAAATATTTAGATCATATTTAATATGTTTCTTTTTTTTTTCATAAAAACTCATTAATGAAATGATTTAATAATGACTATGTTTGATCTTAAATCATTTCAGAATCAAAAGAACTTATAATGTCATATAAAGTTTCTGGTGGGCCTGAATGGTCAGTGGCTAGCACTCTGGCGCTCGGTACCACAGGTCCCGGCGGTGCCATGGATGTTTGTAGTGGTTCGGAATCCACTTTAAGCCGTAGGTCCCGGTCTCATAGGACTGTAAGAGCGTCACGGAGCAAAAGTCAGACTTCTACCTACGGGTGCTCCATCACAACAGAAGCTGCCCCTTTCCCTCCATCCATGAGTAGATCACTCATGGGATGCCCGTCCACACTGCAGGACATTGAGGATTAGTCAGAACAACAAGTTTCTGGTAATTCAATGAGTTAACAAAGCTTAGGTATTAATTAATAAGCTAACTTAATAAATAAATTAATAAGATACATTTAACATAAAAAATCGCTGTTTTCTTAAGAAGGTAAAAATCGTAAAAAAATGTTTCTTTCTCCATTTTAGATCCTCAGTTACATTTTGTGATGTCAATGTTTTTTGTGGAATTTTTTTCAAACTTCTATTGAAAATAATACCGCTACTATTTATGCGTCATGTATTGAAGATATTAGATTAAAAAAATAATATTTTATGCAGAAATACTTACGAAAAATGTTAAATAATATTGGAATCTAAACATACTCATGAAATAACTGTTTGATCTTAAATCATTTCATAACCAAAAGAACTTATGATGTCATATAAAGTTTGCAATAAAAATTAGTTAATAAAGCCTAGATATTAATTAATGAGATGATTTAATAAATAAATTAATAAGATTTATTTAACATAAGAAATCGTTGTTTTATTACAAAAAGTAAAAACCGTAATTTTTTGTGAAACAGTAGGAATCTCAATTTTTCCCAAAATCGTAGAATTTGTTATTTCTTTTATAAAATACTTCATTTTAGGTCCCAGGTACAGCTTGTGTTTTTGCTGTTTTGTGAATTTTATTTCAAACTTCTATTAAAAATAATAACGCTATAATTCTAATACTGAAGATATTAGATTAAAAAATTAATATTTTATGCAGAAATACTTACGAAAAATTTTAAATAATATTTCAATCTAAACATACTCATTAATGAAATGCCTGTTTGATCTTAAACTATTTTAGAACCAAAAGAAATTAGGATGTAATATAAAGTTTTTGATAACAAAAAGTAGTTAATAAAGTCTAGATGTTAATTAATAAGATGACTTAATAAATAAATTAATAAGACATATTTAAGATAAAAAAAAATCGTTGTTTTTCTTACAAGGTAAAAATCGTAATTTTTTTCTTAAAACAATAAAAGTTGCAATTTTAGCAAAGTCGTTATTTTTTATAAAATACTTCATTTTAGGTCCCCAGGTACAGCTTGTGTTTTTGCTTTTTTGTGGAATTTTATTTCAAACTTCTATTAAAAATAATGACTCTATAATTCTAATACTAAAGATATTAGACTAAAAATTAATATTTTATGCAGAAATATTTTACGAATAATGTTAAATAATATTTGCAATCTAAACATACTCATTAATGAAACGCCTGTTTGATCTTAAACTATTTTAGAACCAAAAGGACTTAAGATGTAATATAAAGTTTTTTTGATAATAAAAGTAGTTAATAAATTTTAGATGTTAATTTATAAGATGATTTAATAAATAAATTAATAAGACATATTTAAGATAAAAATCGTTGTTTTCTTACAAAGACAAAAATCGTAATTTTTCTTAAAAACAATAAAAATTGCAATTTTAGCATAGTCGTTATTTTTTATAAATTACTTCATTTTAGGTTCACAGGTACAGTCTTCCGTTTTTGTGGAATTTTATTTCAAACTTCTATTAAAAATAATAATGCTGTTATTTACGTGTATTTTACTGAAGATATTAGATTAACAAATAATATTTTATGCAGAAATACTTGCGAAAAACTCTAAATAATATTGGAATCTAAACATACTCATTAATAAAACGATTGCTTAATCTTAAACCACTTGAGAACCAAAAGAACTTGTGATATAATGTAAAGTTTTTGGTAATAAAATCAGTTAATAAAGCTTAGATATTAATTAATAAGATGACTTAATAAATAAATTAATAAGATATACTTAACATTTAATTTTTCTTACAGAGGTAAAAAAATCTCAAATTTTCACGAAATCGTAAAAACTGTTATTTCTTTATAAAATACTCCATTTTGGTCACCGGGCAGATTTTGTGTTTTCGCTGTTTTTATAGAATTTTATTTCAAACTTCTACTAAAAACGAGTTATATATATATATATATATATAAATTTAAAGTCAATTCCTACTTTTTTTCACTATATCGCAGAAAGTCCTTTATAAATAATTTTCATTCATTTTTTGAAGTTTATCTGGCGCCATCTATTGGTAGATATATGGAACTTAAATCTAAAAAAAACTAAAATTAATTAATTAAACTAAATTACAGAATTAATATTTGAAAACACTGTATTAACATCAAGTGTCATTAACTACAAGTTAAAAATGTATTTGAACTTGAGTGAATGAATAAAAGTATTTTTTATTAACAATTGAAAATTTGAACAAGATATATATATAGGGAGAGTGTGAGCTAATAGAAGGAATTGAATAACAACGCTATTATTTACGTGCCTTGTACTGAAGATATCAGATTAAAAATTAATATTTTATACAGAAATACTTGTAAATAAATGGTAAATGTTAAATAATATTGTGTTAAATGTTAAATAATACTGCAGTCTAAACATACGATTTGCTGTTAAAATTCTTCCACCCATGACATTTACTTAAGATTTTTAGTAACAAATTTATTAAAAATATATTCTGATTGCACATTTAATGAAAATGTTTTTAATTTATTTAGATTTACGCACATGATTAAGATTTTATGTGGAGGCAAATATACCCAGGAACATGAAAATATAAACCAAATATTGAAATTTTTAATTTAGATAAGCTTAGAATTATTTCTGCACTATTAAAAACTTTATTAACTATTGGTGAAATAAAAACTTTATAGCAATAGTTATTTTCTTTGTGTTCGATTCTCAGGTGCTTTGATTTGTCATTGGAGTATCATATTAATGCATAATAAGCTCAATGAATGCAATATATATTTTATATATTATATCAATATATTTCGTAGTGAATTTTTATTTTTATAAAACAGAAATATGAAATAGTTTTAAAAAGTAAGAAAATGAAATCGCACTCAAATTTTAGAAATATGAAGGAAAAAATAAGGAATTGTGCGAAAAGAATAACAGTGATTATTCTTTTCTTTTCAACAATTTGATTTTTCTTTTTGGAAATTTATGTCGTTATTATCAGTTTAATCACATTTTCATCAAAAAAGGAGGGAACAGAATAAGAAATTTTTGCAATAAAACAATTCGAGGAAAACAAATTTTATCACCTAATCACTTTCGGATTTTAATTTTTCATTTAAAGGAAATATTTTAACCACATCTTTCAGTAATTTAAGTCAGTACTCGTTATTTCAATTCCTTCTATTAGCTCACACTCTCCCTATATATATCTTGTTCAAATTTTCAATCGTTAATAAAATACTTTTATTCATACACTCAAGTTCAAATACATTTTTGAACTCGTAGTGATGACACTTGATGTTAATACAATTTTTTTCAAATATTAATTCAGTAATTAAATTTAATTAATTAATTTTTAGTTTTTTTAGATTTAAGGTGCATATATCTACCAATAGATGGCGCCATATAAACTTAAAAAATGAATGAAAATTATTTATAAAGGACTTTCTGCAATGTGAAAAAAAAAGTAGGAATTGACTTTAAATTTTTTTTTTTTTTTTTTATTACTTGTTTTACTTTTAAACAAGGCATTTACATTTTGCAAATTTTTTATTGATAAACAAAACATAAGACATTTACATTAACGAGAATTTTTAACCCCATCTTTAGGTAATTTAAACCAGTATTCGTTATTTTACTTTTAAACAAGGTAGTTATATTTTGCAAATTTTTTACTGACAAACTAAACACGAGGCATTTATATTAACTACATCTTTCTACAATTCAATTCAGTACTTGTTCTTTTACTTTTAAGCAAAGAATATACATGTTGCATGTTTTTTATTGATAAATTAAACTCAATCTTCATTGAAGGAACATTTTTTTCTTGTAATTAAGCATTTCGTACTATGAAATAGTTTTCATTTGCGACGATTTTTATAAATTAAATTTAAAGTACGATTAAAGATTTGAATGCAGAAATTAGATGAAAAAAAAAAAAAGGAAAACCTTGAAAAACTGTTCATCTTCCAAGAAAAATTGACATTGTCCTTGACTTAACAAGGACATTCATAAATATTTATTGCATCGTTAAAATGTTTGCAGTTGACTTTTTCTACATTTGCAGTTCATGTTATAGTTTGTGCTATTTTTATCACTGGAAAATTCTCAGTATCCTTTAATATTTTTTTTATTTCCATACTTTACTGACTAATTCAAAACTAATAATAAAATCCTTAAAACTTTTAATAATTTTTAGTCATCTTAATATATAAGCGAGAACTTTTCAACTTCGTGAAAAAACTCCTTATCAATTATGCAATTGAACAAAATTCAACTAAAAGCTAATGGAATGGAATTTATGGAATTTTCATAACAACTGATTGAATAACTAATTTCTTATTATTTAAAATTGGCTTTCTAAACAAAATCATTGAATTGATTGGGATTTTAAATCACTATTTATAAATGTTTTTTAAACTAAATCAAGCTTGAGAAAATTATTTATTAAAACTAAAAATAAAATCGAAGAGCAGTTGTTTCAGTTAATGTTTATTAATTGAATAATAAACACTAACTGAAATCAGCACTTATTTACTAATTCAAAATGGCATTTGTTATTATTAAAAGTAATGCTGTTTTATCCATATGGTTGCAGGAATTTAACTTCACTATGGTTTGAAGAAAAATATTTTTCAGAAAATTGAATATATATATTAAAGTTTTAAAATTACATTTCGAAAATTATTATATTTGTTGTTATAATAAATATTTCAGGATATTTTTTAAGATTACGTTTCGCAATTTAAAAACAAATAAAATTTATCCATATAATTTTCTATGAAGAAGAAGAATAATATATATATATATATATATTAAAAAATCTATCTAAATATTTTTGTGTTTAAAATTTGGAATATTTTTCTGAAATTGTTTTTCATTGGGAATTTGATTTAATAAAGAAGTCAGAATATATCAACACAATATCAAACGTAAACGAGTATTATACGTAAAACGCATTATGTAAAGCTTATCTTGGATTTATATAAACTGAAATCCTTCTTTTGATGCCATTCTTTTATTGTTAGTATTAATAACACAGGAGAATCTATTCTATTGGGGATACTAGCAAGAATAATTTCTTTAATTTTCTTAGAAATTGACTATAACAACTATTTTATATTCTCTAGAAGAAAACTGAATTGAAATTTTCCAGAAATTGACCAAAAAAAAAAAAATCATGAAAGATATTAAGGCTTATGATATTAAGGAAAGGTTAATATTTAATAAGTTAAGATTTATTTAAGGAAATACTAATCTTAGTTAATTATTCTATTTGTTAGAAGTCAAAATAGTTGATAGCTTTCAATTAAATCATGCATGCTTATTATTACACAAGCAATATAACCATATTTCACAGTGAGAATAGTGGACAAATGAAATGAAATTAAATCATTTCTAAATTCAGAAACAAAACTAACAAATATTTTACAAAAAATGAATTAAAATTATTAGTGCGTATTTTTTGTCCTCGGATCACATGTGATTTAAAATTCCAATCAATCTGACCATATATTGATTAATTTTCTTGGCAAAATATGTAAATATTTTTAAAATCTTTTATTTAATAAAAATTGGTTTAAAAACTATTTTGATTTTTATAAAAATTGATAAAATTGGTTTGATAATTTGATTTTGATAAAAATTAATAAAATTTGATAAAAATTGGTTAAAATTTGATAAAAATTAAACATGGAACTGAAAAACAATGGAATTGAATCTCTAGGGTTTATTATAAAAGTACTAAATGTATTTCTTACCTAAAAAGAAGAGAAGGGAAAAAAAGCAAAAAAGTTTTATTGTAAAACTCAATCACAATTTTTAATTGAAAATAATATATATATATATTTTTTGATATTTCATAAATGTTTCAATAATATAAATATGATCATGTGAAAAGAAGAGAATTGAAAAAGAAAAAAAAAATATTATTGTAAAAATCAATTCCAATTTTTAATTGCAAATCATTTTTTAATATTTCATAAATGTTTGAGTAATGTAAATATGGCGATAATCAGCCAGAAATGGCAGTCCTGTAATCGAAAATCCCTATTTAATGCTCTTTGCGGAGATCTACCTTTCAGCACCAAAGCAGCCCGTTATCTTTGTCCTCCCCTTCGATACATTTTTTAACCCCTTTCCATTCATTTCTTCTGCCTTCGTTTCATCATTGTCTTTTACTGTTCTTACTTGCACTGACCCATGGCAAACCTAATTAATGGGCCTACGCTATTTTGCAAATTACTGTTCAGGGAAACTCAGCAACAAAGAGGGGCTCTTTCTCCCTTTCTAGTTCTTTCCACCCTCTTGCATTTGGACCCGAGGCACTTTCGATTCATTTTTTCCCTTTTTTTCTTACCCCCTTTCTTCTTTTCAATTCTTTTTTTTTTTCTTTTTCTTTTTTTTTTTTTTTTTTTTCCAACTCTTAAGACTCACCCTTTTACACATAAAAAGAGATAAAAACTGATGAATTTAGATTCCAGAAATCATCTCTTGCGGGAATCTTTCGCAGATTCTGCTCTTCGATTGTAAATTTTTTGGCCTTCAGCGTTTGAGAATTGATGTCCTCTGAACGGTATCAATGATCGGTGCTGAAAAGTTACTTGATTTTTTTGAATTATGAACATGAAGTTTTTATGAATCACTAAACCGATAATTAATTGTTCATTTTGTACCATGAAAATGCAGTCAGTTTTTACGAATAATTGTAATGCATTGTTTAAATATCATGGGTGTTAAAGTCAAGATTTTTAGATCTTCAATTCTATCTCCAGAGAAACTGACTCATTTGCGTACATGTTTTAAAAAAAAATTATTTTAATTGAAAAAGAAATTAAGATCAATTGAGAATTATTTTTACTGTAAAATCTTTTTAAAAATTAAACAAGGAACTTGTTGGTTACCAAAACTGGCGCTTATATATATTTTTGCTCTAATGCAGCTGGCAAACATTTAGACAGCTTGGTCGCCTTAAGGCAAGCGCTGCACATACGTTATTCACTTTGCATTATCCAGGGGGGCGCGTGTAACTTGAAGATAAGCCACGGAGGCGGAGTAACAATGCCCCGCAACGCTCTTATTAGGACCGGGACCTACGGTTTAAAGTGGATTCCGAACCACTACAAACATCCAGGGCACCGCCGGGGCTCGAACCCAAAACCTGTGGTACCGACAGCCAGAGCGCTAGCCACTCGGCCATTCAGGCGCTGGGCTTATATATATATATTGAAACATTAAATTGCATTGAATAATATTTTGAAAAGAGAGACAAAAACCAAAATTCTTCCAAGGTGTTTAAAAAAAAAATGAAGACGAACTTGCTACATTTTTGAAAATGTAAAGGACAGCTATGTCCTAAATGCATTAATTTTTTAAAATTCCTCATTTACCATTAAAGCTCAATGCCCACAAATCATCTCTTGCGGGAATCTTTCACAGATTCTGCTCTCCGATTGTAAATTTTTGGCCTTCAGCGTTTAAGAATTGATGTCCTCTGAACGATATCAATGATCGGTGTTGAAAAGTTACTTGATTTTTTGAATTATGGACATGAAATTTTTGTGAATCACTAAACCGATAATTAATTGTTAATTTTGCACCATGAAAAATGTAGTCACTTTTTACCAATAATTATAAGGCATTGTTTGAATATCATAGCTGTTAAAGTCAAGATTTTTGATCTTCAATTCTATTTTCAACGAAACCGACTCTTTTGTGTACATTTTTTAAACATTAAACTTATTTTAATTGTAAAAAGAAATTAAAATCAATTGGAGATTTTTTTACTATAAAATCTTTTAAAAATTAAACTAAGGGACTTGTTGCTTACCAAAGCTGGTAATATTTTATTATATGTAATAACAATTTACGTATACATATTGAGACATTAAATTGATTTGCAGAGAGAGACAGATATTAAGAATCTTCCAAGATGTATGAAAAAAATTAAAACTAACTTGCTACATTTGTGAAAAATATAAAGAACAAGTATGCCCTAAAAGCATGATTTTTTTAATTCCTCATTTACCATTAAAGCTCAACGTCATTACTTTTAGGTTTCATTTATGGATCTTGTTGTTATTATTTTTGTTTATTTATTGTTTCCCTCTTTATTTGAAGTAAGCTAGTTTACAGTATAAAAATTAATAAACAAACAAGTAATCCAACATACAAATTGCTTATAGTTCTCAATGTATAGAGTTTATGATTCATACCACTGTAGTTTATGTATAAGTTATATAATACTTCTGTATTGCACGCATTTTATTGCATATGTTTTAGAATAATATTGCATGTTTCTATAAAAGACTTGAATTTATATAAGACTTGAATATACTTGATATATATATTGTTTTTGTCTAATATAAAACAATTTATTGTATAATAAATTGTTTTCGATTAAAATTGTCAATATTATAAGTATATGACGTTTTGGTACTTATAAAAAATGAAAGAGGAAAGATATAGACAGTTATTTATTGTATCAAAATCTCAAATCTATGTTATTTTTATTTGTATAAATAAAAATTTCTGTGTTAATATTTTATCATTTGATTTAATGTTTCGTTATTTGATTCGCATTATTAAACTAAACAACTAAAGACTTGAAACAGAAAACTTTTTTAAGGGGGGGTGCTACTTTTATCCCCATTACATTGAAAAGCCTTATAGAGGAATCATACTCTATTTACATTAAATTAATATTGTGTGTACATATAAAAATAAAATAAGAGAAATGCTTTTTTTAGAATGCATATTCCCTTTCTCAAGTAGCGGATTATCCATATTTCATTATGAAACTTGAACTTTTTTTTTTTTTGTATGGTACTTGTCCATTTCACTCCGAGGCGGAAATGAGCAATTCCAAACTTATTAATCTGTTGCAAAATCTTTAACCTTAACAGTCGACTCAAACCCTGATTGTGAACATCAGACATTTCATTCGAGAATTTTTTTACGTCTGATGTCAGTTAAGGGGGAAGAATTTTTTCTATCCTGTTATTTTAAAAAGCTTTATAAGGGAATCATACAGTATTTACATCAAATTAATATTGTTTAATAAAATAAGGGGAAGATTTATTTTTTGAACAATGCAAATTTCCTTTCTTAAGTCGCGAATCATCCATATCTTATTATGAAAGTTGAACGACTTTTCATTTTTTTTTTTTTTTTTTTTTTGTATGGTAGTCGTCCATTTCTCGATGGAAGTGAGCAATTTCAAACTTATTAAACTGCAGCACAATCGTTTAATCTTAACAGTCCACTCAAACCTTGACTGTAGACATCAGATACGGAAGCATTTATTCGAGAATTTTTTTACGTCTGATATCAGTTCTTTTTAAGGGGGAGGTCTATTTCTATCCCCATTATTTTGAAAAGCATTATAACGAAATCATACTGTATTTACATCAAATTAATATTATTTAACAAAATAAAGGGACATACATATTTTTAACAGTGCATAATTCCCTTCTTGAATAGCAAATCATCCATATCTTATTATGAAACTTGAACGAAATTCATTTGTATTTATTTATTTTGTATAGTTCTTGCCCATTTCACTGCTCGACGGAAGTGAGCAATTGCGAACTTATTAATCGGTTGCAAAATCGTTAATCTTAACAGTTGACTCAAACCTTGATTGTAACCATCATTCACGGAAACATTTCATTCGAGGATTTTTTACGTCTGATGTCAATTCTTTTAAAGGGTGGGTGTACTATTTCTATCACCGTTATATTGAAAAACGTTGTAGCTGAATCAAACTGTATTTACATTAAATCAGTATTATGCTGGACATATAAAAATAAAATAAGGGAAAGAATTATTTTTTAACAATGCAAATTTCCTTTCTTAAGCGAATCCTCCATATCTTATTATGAAACTTGAACGACTTTTCATCTTTTTTTTTTTTTTTTTTTTTATGTGTGGTACATGTCCATTCCACTGCGCTACGGAAGTGAGCAATTCCAAACTTATTAATCTGTTGCAAAATCGTTAATCTTAACTGTCGACTCAAACCCCGACTGTAAACATCAGGCACGGAAGCATTTCATTCGAGCATTTTTAAATCATTAAGCTAGACTGAGCTTTCGCATTATTTTAGTTTTTGTTCCTCTGCGAAACAAAAATTCAAAAGTGCCGCAACTCGGAGAAAGAATAATAAATAAAAGGAAGTAGAAGCAAAAAAAAACCCCTTCTGCTTCCTAGCAGTAAATTACGAACTACAAATGAGGCAGTTAATTTTGAACTCCTTCGGTTCTCAAGAACAGCTTAGAGCTCGCAGACCCGCCTGAAATATTACTAGGAATTATTCGTAGGTACTGACCCTTATAATTGTACATTCAAGTCATTTGTTTAACACTAATCCTCATAGCTAAAAATACTTGGCTGGTTGCCTGCTTTTGTGGTATGGGGGACGACATCCCCCTTTTCGACTTTACTGAACTCCAATGAACAGCACATTAAGCAGGGTAATGGTGTGACATAATGGAAAGATTATTTCTATCACATTCATCTCTTGATTGTTTTCCTATACCCAACTTTTCTTACTTGTTTTCTTTATCTTATTTGTGTAGAAAGTTGTTTTAAGAAACAAAGGGGGTGTTCTTTTTGTTTGGGTTTTTGCCTTCTAAATTTTGGGGGAGGACTTTTTTTTTTTTTCCGCCTCCGCCCTTTAAAAATAAATTAAGATGGGTGTGAAGAATTCCGCGCGCTTTAATAAAGTTCATATATTGTGTAGAATAACTCGGGTCCCGTCGTTGCAATTAGCTTCATTCGTCCCAAAATACTTTGTGAAGCATATTTTCCAAGGTACGCCACCGAAAATACTGAGGAGGTTTTAATCAAGGTATTTTAATAAAGAATAATTCACTAGCATCGTAAATGCCCTTTTATTAATTTTCTGTTCCTTCCTTTCTTTCTTTTTTTTTTCTTTTTCAGAATTTCATACAATACTTTGGGGAATATTATATTATTAAGTGCGTTTAATTAATCATGGAAATATTTATTGTAAGCTAACCTGCTGCTCTATCTAAAGCATGGCAATGCAAAAATGATCAGCCGGTTGTACCAGCTTTGTGTAAGGAGTCCAATTTACTTAGGGAGGAATTAAAGTACCGCTCATAAAAAAAAAGGTGACATCTTTTTCGTTCATCCCCATCTCTATAATGTGTAATGACGACTTTATTGCCAAAACTTTGTGTCTTAATTTTCTTGCATTCTGTCTGTTCCAAAATCTGTCTGTCCTGTTAGTTCTTTCTGTACCCTCTCTATCTGTCTATATTGAGAATTATAATCTAAATTTTCTTATTTTTCCATTAAGACAAAAATATCTCTTTCCAAACATTACATGACCATGTGATTGTTGTCGAACAAAATAAAATGAAAATACTGATTTCTTCAATTTATTAATTTATTAATTTTCTATTCCTTTCTTTTTTTTCTATTCAGAATTTTATGCAATACTTTCAGAATTTTAAGCAATATTAATTAATATAGTTTAATTAATCATGCATACTTTCATTTAATGAACATATTTATTGTAACCTTCTGCTCTGTCTAAAAGCGGGCAATATAAAATGATTAGCCAGTTGTGTCAACCAATTTACTTAGGAGCTATTAAATTGCCGTTCATGAAAGAACGGCAACATCTTTCCATTCATCTCTATTTCTATAATGTATAAATGCAACTGTATTGCAAAAACTTTGTTTCTTATTTTGTAATCTGTGTGTCCTCAATACTTCCCTATACGGAAATGTATATTGAGAATTATAATCTAAATTCTCTTATTTTTCCATTAAGGAAAAACATCTCTTTCCAAACATTATATGCCTATACATGACTGTATAACTATTGTCGATCGAAATAAAAAATAAAAATACTAATTTCTTCAATTAATTTATTTATTAATTTTCTGTCCCTTTCATATTTTTCTTTTCAGAATTTCATACAATACTTTCGAGAATTTTATAATATTATGTGTGCTTAATTAATCATGCATATTTTCAATTAATGAAAACATTTATTGTAAATTAACCTGCTGCTTTGTCTAAAGCATGACAATGTAAAGAATCAGCCGGCTGTACCAGCCGTGTGCAAAGTGTATTAGGAGGAGTTAAACTGGAGGAGTTAAATTTACTTAGGTGGTGTTAAACTGCCGTTCATTAAAGAACTGTAACATCTTTTCCATTCATCTCATTTTCTATAATTTATGATGACGACTGTATTAAGAAAACTTTGTTTCTTAATTTTCTCGCATCCTGTCTGTCCCGAATACTTCCTTATAGGAAAATCTATATTAAGAATTATCATCTAAATTTTCCTACTTTTCCATTAAGGAAAAACATCTCTTTTCCAGACTTTATATACCTATAAGACTATAAGGCTGTTGTCGAACGAAATAAAATGAAAATACTAATTTCTTCAATTAATTTATTTTTAATTTTCTATTACTTCCTTTTTTTTTCTATTCAGAATTTTATGCAATACTTTAGAGAATATTATAATATGAAGTGTGTTTAATTAAGCATGGATACTTTCATTTAGTGAAAATATTTATTATAAAGTAACCTGTTGTTCTGCCTAAACCAAAGCAATGCAAAATGATTAGCTGGCTGTACCAGCCTTGTGTAAGGAGTCCAAACTGCCGTTGCACGAAAGAACGGTAACATCTTTTCTAGGGAAATCTATATTGAGAATTATATTCTAAATTTTCTTATTTTTCCATTAAGGAAAACATCTCATTCCAAACATTATATACCTATACATGACTGTTAGAAAATATTCAACGAAATAAAATGAAAATAATTAATTTAATTAATTTATTTATTTTCTTTTCAGAATTCTATACAATACTTTAAAGAACATTATAATATTAAGTGCGTTTAATTTATCATGCATAGTTTCTTTTAATGAAAATATTTATAGTAAACTAGCCTTCTGCTCTGTCTAAAGCCTGACAATGTAAAATGATTAGTCGACTTTACCAGCCGGGTTTAAGGCGTCCAATTTTACTTAGAGGTATTAAACTGCCATTCATGAAAGAAATGTAACATCTTTTCCGTTCAACGCAATTTTTATAATGTATAACGACAACTGTATTGCAAAAACTTTGTTTCTTAATTTTCCTTGCATTCTGTATGTCCCGAATACTTCCCTGTAGGGAAATTTATATTGAGAATTATAATCTAAATTTTCATATTTTTCCATTACGGAAAACATCTCTTTTCCAAATATTATATATCTATACATACTGTATGACTGTTGTCGAACGAAATAAAATGAAAATACTAATTTCTTCATTTAGTGGAGATAGTTTCCATTAGGAATAAAAAGCTGTAAGAAAAATTAAATAAATTACTACAGTATTATTGAAGATCGATATTAAATATTGTCTTACTGAAAATGCAGATTTGTTGTTCATTAATTATCTAATATTTAAAATGTATTTCTTTAACAACATACAACATTCTACAGAAGAAAAGTAAAACAATAAAATTTAAACTGATATTTTATTAACTCCGTAAAAAAAGTTTCCAATAACTCCTAAACGTCTGAGAAAAATGAACATTCAGATATTAGACAAACACTTTGTAATTTAATTGGATCATTTGTTTATAAGAATAATTTTAGAAAGAATATAATAAAGCTAGAAAAATTCCAAAACAAATTTTCTTTTCATATACACCTCTTACTTTTGCAGCTTTTTTATTTTAACCAATCACATTTCACATAAAATAACAAGTTTTATTTGCTTGATCTAATTAGCGTACATGTCTGTTGTCATTCTCCAACATTCAAATAAAGCCAATTTCTGTGGTACGTATAATACTAAATTGAAATTGAGAAATTTAAATTCTTTAGTTGCATCAATATATTTTCAGTATTTATTTGGATGCTTTTGCTCCCAAAATCTATGTTAGCCATTTTTTTTCGATTGGAAAAAAACCATCTGTTTTCAAACATTATATTATTTTATATAACCGTTAAGCAAATATGTTATCGAACGAAATAAAAAGAAAATGCATATTTTTTCTCTTAGTCGGGAAATTTTCCGTTAGGGAAAAAATGTTGTAAGAAAATAAGTTGGTTGTTAGTGAAAATCGATAATAAATGTTGCTTTATGGAAAATGCTGGTTTCTTACCCATTAATAGATTCTGATATTTAAAAATGTGTTTATTTTACTGTAATTTATCCAAAAATTTAAGTTTACGTCAGAAATATTAAAATTAAACCGTCAAGTAAAAATTATTTTATAATTTTAATCAATATTTTAAGGGATTTTTCAAATGTCTCTCAATGACAATTATTAAAGTTAGTTTGATATTGATAAAAAAAAAAAAATCCATTTAAAAGTTTAAGTGTGATACTTTATCAAAGAAATAAATCTAGCGAATAACAATATTTAACAAATCAATAAATTTAACAGCGATAAATGCTCATATTTAACAAATGTATAAATTTAACAGCGATAAATACTTATATATAACAAATGAATAAGTTTAACAGAGATAAATACTCATATTTAACAAATCAATAAATTTAAAAGCGATAAATACTCATATTTAACAAATCAATAAATTTAACAGCGATAAATGCTCATATTTAACAAATGTATAAATTTAACAGCGATAAATACTTATATATAACAAATGAATAAGTTTAACAGAGATAAATACTCATATTTAACAAATCAATAAATTTAAAAGCGATAAATACTCATATTTAACAAATCGATAAATTTAACAAAAATGCTCATATTTAACAAATGTATAAATTTAACAGCGATAAATGCTTATATATAACAAATGAATAAGTTTAACAATAAATACTATAAACTAATCAATAAATTTAAAAGCGATAAATACTTATATAATAAATTTAACAATAAATGCTCAATAAATTATAAATTTAACAGCGATAAATACTTATATATTAACAAATGAATAAGTTTAACAGCGATCAATAAATTTAAAAATCAATAAATTTAAAAGATAAATACTCATTTTTAACAAATCAATAAATTTAACAGCGATAAATACTTATATATAACAAATGAATAAGTTTAACAGCGATAGATACTCATATTTAACAAATCAATAAATTTAAAAGCGATAAATACTCATATTTAACAAATCAATAAATTCAACATCCATTTCATATTTAACAAATGTATAAATTTAAAATAATATACTTTTTAAAAATGAAGCCGTTCAACTATTTCATAAAATGCAATAAATTTAAAAGCGATAAAAATTTAACAAATCAATAATTTAAACATAAATTTTTTAACAAATGTATAAATTTAACACCGCTGTTTAAATTTATTTAATGATTTTAACAGCGATAAATACTCATATTTAACAAATCAATTTCCTTTATTTATTTTATAATTAAAAAAACAGCGATAATTTTTAAAAATAAAAATAAAACATTTACTTTTTAACAAATCAAAAAGGTAATATATTGTTGTTGCTGTTAATTATTTTCAAAAGGGATCCATATTTCATAAAAAATGCTATAAAAATACACGATGATTTCTACATGATGGTTTTGGATTTAGAAATTTTTAATTGGATTTTTAGTTGTTGTTAAATGAAGGATTAATTTAAAAATTGAGTTTTAAATAACAATGAAAATATTAGCTAAATTTGATAAAATTGTATATATAATGTTCATCATTAAAAGTAACATGTTATAAAAATATTTGTAAATTTGATAAAATTGTATATCAATGGAGGATTAATTCATCATTAAGTAACAGTTTACTCAAAATATTTGTAAATTTGATAAAATTGTATATCAATGCTTCATTATATATTGTATTTGATAAAATTGTATATCAATGCTTCATTATATATTGTATCGTATATTGTATATCAATGCTTCAGTGTACGTTATGTACGGTATTAAAATTTCTGTTTTTGTATTCTGTATTGAAGTTTACATTTATTTATTCTGAAAATATTATCTTAGATAATCAAATAAGAAATTACTCTTCAAAACATTTTAAAAATAAAAGATGATTAATCATTGATTTGATCATATTTGCTTGTTAAATTTATTAATAAAGATATGCTTTTTTCTAATTTTATGGAAATATATTATAAGATGAAGAAGAAAAAAGAAAAAAGGAATAAAACAGAGAAATTAGATCGATTCAAATAAATACTGTATAAAAAATTTTGTATTGCTTAGTTTTATTGTTTTTAATAACAATAAATAGTTTGTTTTATTTTATTGTGTTTCACAGCTAAGCACAAAAAATTGTTTATTTAAGTAAATAGAAAATTTCTACTGTGATCAGTATCTTTTCTCAGTTTTTTTAACCGATTTCTGGTGTTTGAACTCAGCTGTTCTTCTAAAATGAAGACATACTGAAAAAAAACCGCAAAATTATTTTAAATAATTTAGTGATGGTATTGTAGTAAAAGTTCATAAATATATTACAAATTGTTACTAAATTTGTTATTTATTTATTTATTTCAAACTTAGAATTAATATATTCTCATAAATTTTTCTCAGATCATTTTAACAAAACAGTATTCAAGTATTTGATAAACATATCTTAAATAAACTTACTTTTATTTATTTGTTAAATTTGAAGGGATTTAGATAAATATTTCGCAAATAAGAAATTAATGAAATAAAATTATATATAGTTGAATAATAATAATTGAATTTAGTTTCGATAAAAGCAATGATAAGTTAAAATCAATAAATAATTTTCTTTTTATTATATCAGTTTAAACCCTGAATTATTTTTAACAAAAAAATTGAGCAACTGTAACTTAATTAAAAGTATTTTGAGAAATTAAAATGTAATCATGCTTTTAAACTATAATCTTTAAAATACAGTTTCCACATCTCAGCTTAAATTAAGACATTTTAAAAACCGAAGGCAATTACAAACTTTATAACATAAACTTTATATTTTCCTTAAGTAGATCAATCTTACCACAGATTTCAGTGGGAAGTACAAGACCATACTAACATACTTAGACCATGGCAATGCAATGCAAAAGATACTATTATATATTCAATTCTATTTTTTAAAATTATAAATATGAAATTCCTTTGGATGGAGCTGCTAAAAATGAAGGCTGACTAGCTTGTTTTCAAAATGTCAAAATAAAAAACTTTACTAACCAATACATGAAATTTCAACATGTATTAGTAAAATAGTAGCAATAATGGTAACAATCATTGCATCAATAAAATTATTAAAGAAATCCATTAAAAAGAAAAATTTTTATATTAAAAAGGACTAAAGAATACAGTTATATTCTCTAAAAGTTTTATAAATTACACATTCGTACAAAATTAAAAGAATTTCCATATTTGTCTATAAAAGTAATGAACAAAAAATGAGATTAATGCTTCCAAAATAAAAAAAAAAATGCAAATCTTTAGTGTCGAATACGTAAGCGCATGCCTGCTTTAAGATGGTGGTTAAAAAGCAACATGGTCTATAAATGCACTTGAAATTTCACACATATCAATGAATTACTTGGTTTTTTTAACATTCGGTGAAAAAAACAGTTAAAATGAATAACCTAAGTTTGGATGATTGAACAAGATGGCTAACCCTAAAGAAAGGGGTCGAATTGGAAGCAGGGCAATCTCAAACGCAGTTAGCTGGAACTGAAATGTGATACCCAGTGCCGTGTCCAACTTATGGAAACAATTTAAAAGTCATTGAATCCGCAGAGAAAACCTGAGTAAGATCGTCCAAGAGCCACGACGGCCCGTGAAGGTTATTCGTCCATTATAGTATGTGTGGCGGAAGGGGGGTAAAGGAGTTCAAAATCATATCATATTCACTTGTGACCTTCATGTGCCCATAGGAACTCTAGCTGTTTCCAGAAGGCTACACGAGAGCTTGAGCAGAATCTTCTGCTTGCAAGTGGACCAACTTCAAGGGACTCATAAACTGCATGATTTTAGTAGGAATTAAAGTTACGAAGGCTGCGTATAACTGTAAAAATGAACCGTACCACCATGAACCCATTTATGTGTTCGATATTTTAGGCTCTGTTGTAAAACTTTCTGCAGTGAGGATTTTTGTGTACAGTCATGTGTGTACATCATAACTACTGTTGTTTTGTTGTACCAAATCAACCTATGTTCATACCTAATTTCATTGAAATCTGTTCAGCGATTCTTGGGATAATCAAAGGAAATAAAAAAAACCCTCTTAATTTTGATCACTAGTGTAATAAATATTTTAATATATTTTACACAAAACTATATCAATCTATTCTATATCACATTTAAATTTCTATACGCAGTTCTTTGATTCAGCTAATATATTTTCTGAATTTTCCTCCTATCAGTACTTTCTTTGGGAAGAAAGAAAAAATTTCTTTTAGTTGACCAATAAGCAGTTAAACTCATTAGCAATGTGTACCATTTCTTACTCCTTCAACAAAAGGGAAAAAAGATACCTGTTGTTTAAAACATCCAACAAAAATTGCAATGAATTAATATCTCCCTCGTAATTTAAATACAGACCCTCCGATATATCACCAATGAGTGCTAAATTATTCACCTAGTTCGTTCCAAAAAGCTTATCTCCTTTCTTAACCTCAATAAGTAAGGACGACGAGAGGGGGTGGGAGGGGGAGAAAGGAGGGGGTTCAGGGGGAGAGAAAAAAAAAAAAAAAAAACTTTAATCGAGACGTTTCTTTTGATAATAACGAAGTTTTTGAAAGTATTGACTTTCATTTTTTTTTTCCCGTCTCCAAAAATATATAAGACAGCGGTGTTCCATTATTGATCTAAGGCCTTAGTAAGTTTAATGTCGTTACAAAATGTTTGCCACTCCATTCTTAATTAAAAACGTTTTCTTATTTTCGCTTTTTTTTTCTCACACACACTAGGTTATTTTCTTCTTTCGTCAGTCTTTCCTTCCCCAATTTTTTTTTTTTCGCATGGTTTATCATTTTTTCATTTTCTTATTATAATCAGAAAAGGAAAAATGTTTATCGCTTTTTTTTTTTTAATCCCCGGACTTAGTGGATTTTCTTTATTAAATTGAGGATGAGCCTGCTTTTTCTTTTGTTGTTGATTGCTTTTCTTTCTTTTTCTGATGCTCGGAGGAGGTTTCAACAGATAATTTAATTATAAAAGTTTTCAGTTTTAACGCGGACTCAATGTATCCTGTGATTACTTCAAAATTTCTTGGAGTTTAGAGTAAATAAGTATAACGCCATAGTGAAGAGAAGCGTTTTGTCTTATCGAAAGAAAATCGATATTTCTTTTTTTGTGCCTTCATATCAGTGTGTCATATTTTGGAGTGACAATTCTGCAGTTCCTTTACCTCATGGATTTTTTTGGTTCTATCTTAATATTTTTATAAAAATTAATTTTCAATTTCTTTATAAGCATTGAGTTTTTGTCTCCTAAACTGAACTTCATAAATTTGTTGTAAATTTTATGTTTTATTACCGAGTTTTGTAATATATGACTTAGAGATATGAATGATTCGTATTATATGATTCGCATTCGTATTCGTATCGTATTTAATGATTCGTATTGTTCAAATGAATTTTCAGAAAAAATCGTACTAAAAATTCATATTCCGAATTGAATCCCGTTTTTACACAATAGATACGTTCCAGAAGTATAAGTGTAAAAAAAAAATCGTGTAAAAAATATATTGCATCTATGGAAAAATAGAAGATTGGTTCCAGTCCTAAGGAATCAGCTAAAATAATACAATAAACCATTAGTTTTCATGCTAGGATCTTAAATATTTTATTTCATAAAGATTGCAGATGTATCATACAAAGTAAATTATCATTGAGATTTATCTTCTTTCCATATTACCAGAATTTTTTTCCATTTTCACTTTGACAATATTTCTTGTGTATGATGATGATTTAGCACTTAACTTTGTTCCAGAACATGCCAACTTTCTAATAGCAGCCTCATTTTTCTAGAATAGGTAGTTTAATGTAGACCAAAAGGCTTTCCTACAGACTGTGGACCTTGTCCAGTTGCAAAGGCTATCTAAAATTTGAATTTTAATATCCGAAGAGATCGCTTTACTTTTCGCTTTTGTTATAGCTGAATTATGTGACGTTATGTAAGGGCTACCGAAAAATATTCCAGTTATAATTAATAAAACCAAGATTTATAAATATCAAAAGGTACTTTTTCACTTTGATCACCGAACTCAAAATGCAGACAAAGCAGACTGGGGTTATAAAATTCGGGGAATTCCAATGGAAATCGCATTACATTCCTCTTCTCCAATGTCGCAATTATAAAAATAAAAGCAGAGAAAAAATTTTATTCTTAGAATTTGGGTCGATCGTGTAAAATCAAAATAAGTCGTGCAAAAAATAATTTTTTTCTAAATCAAAATCGTGTAAAAGCAGAATTGGGTGTATACTTAGCATTTTGTATGATATTACTAACTTAACGTCTGTTGTTATTGAATCCAGTATTTCCGATTCCGTTCAGTAGATTTTCGTATCAATCTTACTGAAGTAAATGGTCCGTATCATACGTACTGATGAACTGATGTACGAATCGCATGAATTCAACTCATCTGTAATATTAATATTTAATATACTGCCAGTAGTAATTAAATTTATTTAAAACATATCATATACACAAAGGCGTCAAATATTTAGCAGCAAAAATTCTGTTCAATCCAAATCCTATTCAAAAATTTTCTGATGTGAAATTTGAAGATTTGTAGAATAAAATTCTTTAAACTATAAAATATGAATCCTTTTGTCACTTTTTTTATTCAAAACAACTGCAGTATAGTGGGAATTAATTATGTACTGGAGATTCATGAATTGTGATGTTTATAGAATTGATTAAGATTGAGTTTATTTTGTAAACAAGTTAATATTCAATACTAGATTATTTTTATGTTATTAATTTTATTGTATTATTTTTTTTCAAAAGGAAACATAATTTTTTAATACATAGTTACAAATTATCTTAAATATCTTACTGTTTCTTTCTTGTTGCTTTTAAAAACAACACACAGCATTAATTAATTGTTTCAATGTCATTTTCAAATTATTTTACTGCCAATTATTTTCAATTATTTTTATTCATTTATTTAACATAGAATAAAAAAGACCAAAAAGAAATATACCCCTTTTTTAACACAAATTCTCATTAACAAACTATATCAATTTCAGACTTATTTTCGTTATTATCTGTCTATTTGAAAGTCTTTAAATGTAAAACTTTTTTCATTTTTGATACATCACAGAAATTTTAAAAATGAGTCTCTCTTAAAAGAAATCTCACTTCTATATAGTTGTAGTCTCACTTCAGTCTCTTCTCACTTCTCTCTCTCAGAAAAGTTATAGTATAACAATAAAACAAGGAGATATTAAATGAAATAGCAATTAGTTGTGATTGCTTAAAGGTACTTTAAATATTACTTAATGGCAATTCAATTGAACCTCGTTTATAAGTCACCTATTTTACGTGTCTCTCTGTAATATGTCAATTTTATATCTAATCAAAGATATATCAAAATATTATTTGATTTTCATTAAAAATCTGAAATTCTTTTTGTAGTCTCCGAGATTATGTAAAGATATCCTGATTTTTTGTAAGGTCATTAAAGGCTCTGTAAACAGATGTAGTCTAATGATATATCGCTCTCACTTGTACGTTACTTTTGATATGACCACTACGACGTATAAGTGAGAGATCACTGTGAAAGTTTAATTTCCAATTTAAAAAAGAACTGACGTTCAATTCTTGGGTAAGGTACAATTTTATAATTTAGTTGAAAATCGTTTATACGTAACCTATTTTAAGTGTCTGTTTGAAATATGTCGGTTTTACACCTTGCCCAAAGATATTTCAAAATGTTATTTGATTTTCATTAAAATATTTGAAATTCTTTTTGCAGTCTCCGAGATTATGTTAAGATATCCTGATTAAAGGTTCTGTAAACAGATGCAATCTAATGATATAGCACTCTCCTTTGTACGTCACTTTTGGTATGTCCACTTTGACGTATATGTGAGAGATCACTACGAAAGTCTAATTTCAAATTTAAAAAAGAACTGAAAAAAAGGAAAGTTCGGTTCTTGCGTAAGGTACAACTTTATAAGAAAAGCATTTGATAGTATTGGAAATAACTGGCATAACATATGTATTGAAAGAATAATGAGACAATTTTACGAATGGTAGCTTGTCCTGCATTCGCATAAAAATTCGATACGTGGAAAAAAACTAGGAATTACCATTTTCCCAATAGTTTTTCAGCCTAATAATTAACAGAACCGAGTAACAATGAATGAAAAAAAAGCGTTAAATTAATCGTTCCCAGATCTGGGTTCAGATTTTCTCATTTATCTGTTTCGTAATCATGTATCTTTTTTTCTCTCATTAGCAATTTTGGTGCAAAATGGTATAATGTGACAGTTATTAGGTTCCACAATCTCTTCGTATGTGTGATTAAGATTTTCTTTTTTTTTCTCCGTACTAGATCAATTATTCTAGCCTCAAGACAACACTCGAAACATTGTTTTGTTTTGCACTGCGTTAACATTAATTAACTTTAAATAAATAATATAATTTTCAAGGAAATACCTTCTACTTTAAAATACTAGTAGCTTTGAAATAATTATTACAAGCTATATGGTGCATAAAAAGATATCAATAATTTTAAGAAATTGAAATGTGTGTCCGTTTTAAAATTACAAAATTCATCATCTAACAATGTTGTTAAAAAAAAATCTACTCCGGTTCCTATAAATTCAGAAAATATAACAAAAATAGTAATAACTTGCTCAAAAGGAAACAAATTGATACGAAATTTGAGATTATTGTTAGATAAAAGGTACTGAAGAGAACTAACTAACTATTTAACTCCCAGGCACTACAGTCCATGGTGGACCAAGGCCGTGTCAGCCTATTGGCAAATTTTGAGACAGGAGATGTTTTCTTTTTGCAGGTTAGGGTTATCAGCCCTATGCACAACAATCATATTAGACCGTGTTCTACGGTATAAAGTGGACTACTAACCACTATAAACATCCATTGCATCGAACTCTAACTGGCGCCGAGCGCCAGAGCGCTAGTCATTCGGCTATTAGGCTCAATGTAAAAGACTACACTGTAAATAATAATAGCCCTAAAAACCGAATGCATCATCTGTAAATAGCATAAAATTTATGTGTCAGAGTAAGATTGTAGGTTTCACTGTTAACAGTGACATAAGAAATCTAAAATAGTCAATTCCTTACAACGACTTCGAAGCATCATTCATCAGAAGAGCTGCGATGGAAGGCTATTGAGAGGTTAAACGCTATAATAATAAGCTAATAACATAAAAACGAAAAATAATAATCAAAGAGAGCCATATGTGAGTCTTTCTGTTGTTCGACAATAATTTCAGCCAAAATATTTTTTGCCACACAGCCAGTTTTTTGACAATTTTAGTTCAGCCCACGGAATGGCCAGATCAATGTTCGAACTTAAATTTCATCGAGCAGGTTTGGGAAGCTTTAGGGAAAAAGCTGTTGCTTTCATCCCTCCTCTTTAGATTCTTGTACACTTAGAGTAACTTAACAAGAATATTTTTCTGCATCCTACTAACCCAGGGGTCGGCAACCTTTTTTGAGTCGGAAGAGCAAAATCACAATTTACAAAATTTCAAAGTTTTTAAAGTGCCACAAAAAATTTTTCTTGCCAACAATAAATAGTACTTTTATAAATAAAGTTTTTGATAAAAAATAATAATATATTTATTCATAAGAAAAAAAAAATATCTATTTATTCATATATTAGTAGTGCTTTTCACAACAAATTTATATAATATATATATGGCATTATTAGATAACAAATGGCTCATTATTTAAGTAAAAATTAAAACAATTAACCATTTACTTACAACACTAACTTGAACTTCAATAACAAACAATTGAGCAAACAATTTCAATGGGAACGATGGCTTTGCATGGTTATTCAAGTAGAAAATACTAAACAATGTAACTAGTAATTAAAATAAAAAACAATAATAACATACATTTCCAAATAAATTGAATGGGAGCGTTGGCTTTGCGTGGTTTTAAAAAAGTTTGATAAATTTAACTCATAACTTGTTGCCTAATCCTCGTTAATTGATTCAGAACGATTTTTAAATGTTTTTTTGTTTTTTTGATAAAATAAATAATATTTGCGGATGGAAACTGCAGCTTCACATTCAAAGAGCCGCATGTTTCGCGATCCGCAGGTTGCCGACCCCTGTACTAACCTCATAACACATCATGTGCTGTGCTATTTTTCGGGGTGATTACATTCCATAGAGAAAATGCGTTTCCTACGTGAAACTGCCACAACGAATTTGTGTTTGCGATTTTCTTTCAATTTTTTTTATTCGTTTTAATTATTGTTATAAAAATTTTTTTTTTAAATTTTCACCGGGTTTTTTTTGTGTAGATTATTTTTTAATTAAATTTACCATTGTAAAAAAATATATAATTTTATTGAAATGGAACAATGGCTCGTTACATATGTTAGTCTATATAATAAATGAAAAAAATGTATAATAAAATTTCCTCCGGGTTAAATTTTAATATAAAATGGTACAAAAAATAGTCCTTTAGATCAGTCAAATAGATCTGTAGATGGTATAATCATAGTCTAATAGTCATTTAGATCAAAGGAAGGTATAAGTAGTTATTATAGATATAGTTATTTCATTTGTATAGATGTAGTAAATTAGTAATTTTCGAATATTTGATTGAATAAGATTCAAAATAATTTTTTAATTTTTTAAGAATTTTGAAGTTAAAATGGTAAAAAATGTGTTTGCGATTGTCTTTAAATTTTTTTTTATTCATTTTAAGTATTGTAATAAAAAATGTATTTCTTATGAAAACTTTCACTGATTTTTTTTTTGCGTGGATTATTTTTGATTAAATTTACCAATGTTACATGATTTACCATTAAATTTACCCTTGTAGATAATTTTTAATTAAATTTACCATTGTTTTATGATTTACCATTGTAGATATTTTTTTTAAAATTAAATTTACCATTATTTTATGATTTACCATTGTAGATAATTTTTTTTAATTAAATTTACCATTGTTTTATGATTTACCATTGTCTATTATTTTTTAATTAAATTTACCATTGTACATAGATTCACTGAAATTGAACAACAACTCGTTACATCTATTAGTCTATATAATGAATGAAAAATGTATAATAGAATTTCAGGCTAAATTTTAACCTAAAATGATACAAAAAAAAAAAAAAAAATTAAGTGATACAAGTTACGTTTTTTCCCCTTCATTTCTTGACGCAATTTATAACTCTAATAAAATATCACATCTATTATTTATCTTGAAAATAACATTTTTTTTAAGTCCCAAACTGGAATAATTCCTCTTTGGACTGAAACGTCCCAATCCGAAAGGCAAAGGACGAGGAAGTTTTTGCCAATGCTCTCTTCCCCAGAGAAGGCCCAATGCTATCCCAGTACCATGATCAGATAATGGGGCGTTTGTAATTGGACCCATGTATATTAGCAACAGGAAGGCTCTCTTAAACTGGAAGGGATGAGACCTTGCTGGCGCCAGACTGTTCAATGGGAACAAAAACGGCGCTGCGAGAACAGGGATCTAAACACTTTTGTTTCATGCCTTCACAATAGCATTCGGACGCATCAAAGTGGATTCAATCGACACAGTGTGGGTAGATTGCTTTTTAATTCAGAAATCTCAAATTACGTACAGGAAAATCTGATAAATTCTATTTTATTTATTCTATTATTTCTGTTTTATTTATTATGTTAAAGAATACATTTAAAGTAAGGCTATTTTCAACTTAGGCATTATTAAATTTTACGATTATTAGTTTCTTTATGGTAATTAATAATAGTCATGGTAATAGTTTAAGGAAAATTGTCTTAATTTTTTTATTCCATAATTTTACACATATGAAAGAATTGTTATTTCCGGTTAAGATATCAGATTGTGTTTTATTTACTTATATTTATTATATTATTTATTTTATGTTTTATTTACTTAAATTTAAATCAAAAATTTTTTTTTTCTTCAAAATTTAAGTTCTAAATAAATTATTTCGAAGATTATCTTAAAATTATTTCATCTCCATTTGCGTACATATGCATAATAAGATAATTGTTTTTTATTTGTAATTAAAAGTTGTGTTGAATTTTAAAGTTTTACTTGAACAGTTCTATTATTCAAACTGAAAAATGTAATTTACTTGCCAATTTCTGTTTTTTTTTAAATATTATTAGTTTACCTTTTTGAATGCTTATTATTCTGTGAGCTAAGAATATTGAGTTAAATGTATTTTGTATGCACTACTTATACCTTGAATATTTGTACTGCATTACTTAAAAAAAAAATGTATTGTAACTGAAAAGAAAATCAATAGAAACTAATACAATTCTGTTTATCAGTATTTAAGAATTTCAATCTTTTTTATTATATAGTAATTATACTATTAATAATAATGGGGTAATACTTTCCATTATTATTAATAGTATCCTTCAACAAGTGAAATGGCCTCCAAACTTTTACTAACTTGTTAAGTGGAATCCTGCAATTACCGCCTTTTGTAAATTTGCAAATTCTTACTTTTAAGGTTTCTTAAATATTTTGTCTCTGTCTTTTATTTTATTTTATGTGTATTATTTATTTGGTGTTTTTAATATTTTGTCATAAATTTGTTTGCTACTTCAGTAAGTTTGGTGTGATACTCCGCGAAACATTATAATTTCTTGTAAACTTCAATCAAAAAAATTTTCTATGTGTAATTCGACGATTATAAGGTGTTAGAAGAAGTGAATTTACTTTAGAAAAAGGATACTTAAAAACCAAACACATAGTATTAACACTTTCAAAAACAGACAGCAGTTTCCACGCGGTTGCTTTCTTAAATGTTTAATCACAGAGTCTCATTTCACCATCTTCCCAAATTTTCCAAGAAAAATTTCAATGATTTTCTGAATCACTTCGTAACACCTTTCATCATTTTCGAATAGAGAATCTAAGGTGTTAGAAAAAGTGAATTTTATAAGTATTAGAAAAGGTGTGAATTTTCCGTTAGAAAAACGATAATTAAAAACCAAACTAACATTCTTTCAAAAACAGATCACAATATTCACACATATGCTTTGTTAAATGTTTTAACACAGAGTCACATTTCACCTTCTCCCAAATTTGGCAAGAAAATATTTCAAGAATATTCTGAATCACTTCGTAATACCTTTCTTTATCTCAAAGAGAACCATCTATCTATCTATCTATCTATCTATCTATCTATCTATCTATATATATATATATATATATATATATATATATATATATATATATATATATATATATATATATATATATATATATATATATAAACAAACACTGAAATGGACAATGAAAAATTCCATACATTAAAGTCTTCTTGCATCAGAAGTTCTCGGAGCTTCTTTGCCATGATGGAAACATTGTTTTTAAGAGCACGAGAGAAAAAGAGCAAGAAATGAAAAGAATGAAAAGTGCGAGGGAAAAAAAAAAAAAAAAAAAAAAAAAAAACGAGGGGACGGAAGAGGAATGAAAAGAAAAAAATTACCGATAATTCAAATCGGGTACTGATTTCAGGATGAACAAATGATTATTGGTACAAGAGCTTTTTTCTTTTAAGTTTATTTTTATTTTTTTCTTTCTATCTATCTTTCTTCGGTTCTTTCTTTATCCTTCCATTCTTTTGCCATTCAAAAACAAAGCAAAGCCGGACCGAGGGTGTGCAAAAAGGGTGGCTAAAAAAAAAAAATCGAACTAAAAGGAATGAAAAGACAAACGAGAAAATAAATAAAATAAAAACTCTTGAATGATAGATAGATAGTTTAATAGTGATGGGATGATAGTGCGAGGGCCAGTGTCTAGGAGGGTCTCCTTGGTGGCAAGGCTGAAAAAAAGTTCACTGTGTTTGGATATTGGCATGGCTGAAAGACAAAGAACATTTGAAGATCAATAGTATTTCTTGGCCCTTTGCATTTACTTTGGAAGATTTTTTTTTTTTTTTTTTTTTTTTACTTCTTTTCTTTTTTTTTTTTTTTTTCTGTTCTTCTCAATAACGTGTCTTCGGAACAAAATCAAAAATGAGGGGAGAAAATAGATGGATGATTTCTTTCTTTCATTTTTTTTTTTTCTTTTTCTTTTCTTTTTTTTTTTTTTTTTAATTTCGTTCCGGGGCTCCGGATTTGTGGGGGAGGAGGGGCGAAAGATTTGCCAGACGATTCAATGCTATTTTTGATGAAAAAGATGATGAATCTAAAAACACGATGATTAATTAAATTAGAAGTGAAGATTTATACCATCGGTCAAATTGAACCGATGCAAATTTCCTACATTTCTGGTTATACAATTAATTTTTTTTTTTTTTTTTTTTTGGAATTTTTAATGACTGTTATTAGATAAGTTTCAACTCTAACTAAGAAAATATTGCGATTTTTTTTTTATTGGTCGTCCTTCAGGCTCTAAATTTTTTTTGATGCATTATAATGAAACAAAAATCATGACGCAGTTAATTTCCTCATTCGTTAGTTTTTAACACTTTTATTATTAGAAGATATTAAGTATTTAAACAGATATGGATATATAATATTTATGAGGATGGACTTTTTTTAGTTTCCTATTTTGTTATTAACTAAGTCTAGAAGGAAACATTGAATTAATGAAATATTCTAAATGAATTATAATTATAAAATCTTTCATTAATAATATTAGTAGTTTCCCATACGTTCTTGTAGAACTTAAGGATTTTTCTATCTTGAATAATAATTAATTATATTTTTCTTAATTTTTGTATTTTACATTTTGTGTTTCGTAATTTTAAATGAAGAATTTTATTTTTCTATGGCTCATAACGTAACAATTATTGTGAAAATATCTTCAAAAATTAATATTAAAATTTATATTTTTTTGGTAGTTTTTAAATATTACTGGATGCACTGTCGTATATTATCTAAATTTATGTTGATTGATTCTTTGTTCTATTTTATACTGAAGCATTTTTTATTTCAAGATGAAAATGTGTGAATTGCTGTACAGCATTCTTTTGACATACAAGTTAAAAATTTATCTGCATTTTTAGAATGTTATTTAATTCTTAGTGATGTAAAGTCGTTCGTTAATGATGAAAAATCATTCATTTATAATAAAAAAATTTCATTAATGCTGAAAAATATTTAATTCATGATGATAAATCTTCATAATGATGTAAAAATTCTTCAAAGTTCTTCATTTATTTCCATGCGGCCCAGACTCATCTAAAAAAGGCATTGGTGCTCTTGGCAATCGAACACTAATAGAAATATTTGCTATAGATTATATGCAACATTCTTTTGACGTACATGTTAAAAATTTATTTGGGTTATGAATTTTAGACTTAGAATATTATTTAATTCGTAATGGTGTAAAATTCTTCATTAATGATGAAAAATCCTTCATTAATGATGAAAAATTCCTTATTCATGAGGATGCTTCAGCATAATGATGTAAAATTCTTCATTTAATTTCGTTTTGCCCAACTCCATCTTAAAATTGCATTGGGCACGGTGCAATCGAACACTTATGGAAATATTTGCTATGTATGCTATACAACATTCTTTTTTTTTTGACATATATGTTAAAAATTTATTTGCATTTCGTATTGATGATGAATCGGCATAACGATGTAAAATTCTTCAAAAAAATTCTTCATTTAATTTCGTCTGACCCAAATCCATCTTAAAATCGCATTGGGGCACTTGGCAAGAGAAAATGGAAATATTTCATTTTAGGTTATATATATAGTTATAAATTTTGAAATCTATTTAGGAGTATATCCCTAGCTCTAAAAGCAAGATTTGCTGCATGGTAAAAATTGCTTCTGACTTATATTTAAAAGTTCTTTTCTATTTTCAACTATTCTTTGGACATTCTTATTCTGATTACTCATTATTTTCCTTCTAAACTAAACTCTAAATTTTACAACTTATTTGCAATAAAAAAAAAAAAAAGTTGTATTTTCAAGTCATTCTTTGATTAACTAGAATAATATTTGGTTTGGTTGGAATGTTATTTGCTTTCTTCAGGTCGAAAACTTGGAATTCGCGATTTAGATTTGAAATTACATTTCAGTTTTATTAACTATTCTTTGCGCTTTTCTAACCTGATTATTTATTATTTTCATTTTAATCAAACTGCAAATTTTACAGCACATTTGCGGAAAAAAAAAAAAAAAAAGTTGTTGTGTTTACTTCGTAAGCGCCAGGAGAAGACAGCTGTCATGAGGTAATAGAAATAGGAGGGACAATTTTGTTCATAAAAGCTTGCCATGATATATTGCGAAATATGTGACAGTTCCAGTTGACAAATAAGGATAAAAAGGAATGTAGAAGAAAGAGAGAGAGAAAAAAAAAAAATCCTCATCTTCCCGTCCCCATACCCTATCCAATATCCTGAGCTTCTTCGTGCCAACATTGCTTTCCTTGCCATCTGGCGTCAGAAGGGGGAGGGCAGAAGGGAGAGGGGGGACACAAAAATGCTTGGCACAAAAAAGCAAAGAAGAATTTTTGTCTCGCACAAAATGCACGTACTCCAAACACTGTTGCTAGTTCTAGCAGAGAAGCAAAGCTGAAACCGAACCTGCACCAGCTTGCCGCTTGGCTCTCTTGTTCTATTTCCTTTATTTTATCTGCAGCATCTTTCTCTTGCCTCTTAGCATCCCCTTGCTCTCGCGCTTCCCTTCTCATTCGTTGACGTCATCCCAGCTGTGGCCAAAATCCATCCTCCTCCGATGCCCCTCCTCAATTTCTTGGAGCTCCCCCCTTCCCTGTGCTTCCCTCTTCATCTCCATATCAGGGAATATTTACAGGAGGGCGTCCCTCATTTTTGCGTCCCTTTAACTTTTAAAAGGAAGAATTCGTACCACTGTTTGTTATGCTGCTTTCAAATGAGATGCACGACCGACTTGTTGGCTCTTTTTTTTAAATTTTGTTTCGCCTCTTTTATTTGTTTGTTTTTTACTCACTGTCCCCACTTCTGAAAGTTCAGTCATTTGTGGGACTAGCTCATACGAGAATGAAAGTGTTGCAATTAGTGAACTTCATCTCTTAATTTTAAAAAAACTTTGTCCGGAATGACATTAAATTTACATTCTAAATATTAAAGCCTGTAAAGTGGATTAAAAGTTTGGTTCAACTTTAAATATTTTAACTATGTTTCAGTCAACATCTAAAAATATATTAAAAACTTAACAATAAATTCTATTTACAGTAGTTTTTTTTTTTTATTGTATCGTACATTTGTTTGTTTGAAATTATTGTATTGAACTTTGTACGTGAATAATGCTAAGTAAATTCAACAATAGTTAGAATGCTAAGAACTTTTACATACACATTAAAGGAAATTTTTTTGTATTTATGCCAGTTTTTCCATTGTAATTTCCATTTTAAACATTTAGACGTGTTAAAATGGATTAAAAATGTTGTTCAGTTTTAAATATTTTAACAATGTTTCAGTCAGTACTTCAGTTTAAAAACACTCCAATAATTTTTTATAGAAGTTGTTTTTTTATTGTATGTTGTTTTCAAACAAAAAACGTTTTTTTGTTTGAAATCCCTAAATTGTATATCCCAACGTGAATATTGCTGTCCAAATACAACAATAACTAAATTATCTAGAACTTTTTAAATACAGATTAAATGAAATTTTTTTGCATTTATGTCAATTTTTTTATTGCAATTTTCATTCTAAACATTTAAGCGTGTAAAATAGACTAAAAATTTGGTTCAATTTTAAGTATTTTAACAATGTTTCAGTTAGCACTTCAGTTTAAAAACATTCCAATAATTTTTATTTATAGCAGTTGTTTTTTATTATATATATATATAATAATAAATAAACGACGGTAATACTGTAAACAATGTATTATAAAATACTAAATGTCCGGATAAAGCTAATATTATTTTTCAGTTACTGAAAATATATGAATTATCCAAATCAAATTTTTAATGTATAACTTCAGAATAAAAAAGAAATGATTGATTCGAAATTTAATTAATTAATTATTTTTATAGGTTTAACTTTTTAAGTTTCTTATATTTAAAACTGAGATAAGATGCATAAATTATTAAAATATCATTTAATATCTTACACTTCAAGCTTTATGAATTGTTCCTATATGTTTTATATGTATAAATATATTTTATATAATAAAAACTGAAGATTTATGCTAAGATAGGCATAAAAATTCGTAGAAAAATCTCAAAATTCTCGTTTCAATATTAAAACCTATGTGTTAGAATTGCAAAAATTTGTTGCTTCATTACATATTATTGTGTTTATGATATATATTTTCAGTACTTGATTAATTATTGGTAGATGAAATTACTATGAAGCCTTAAATTCATCCCTTATTGGAATAAACTACTTTCATTTTTTAAAAGATTGGTCTATATTTTATCTAATACACATTAAAATATTGCTTCATAAACAATAAAAAATAATAATAAACCAGAAATAATCTTTATATTTATAAGAAGAATAAATTTCTTATATTTCTTCTTTTTTATTACAGACACCTTTTTTATCCAATCACTGCTTTTATGATTTTTTTTCTGCCATTAAATTTAAATTACTATCGAATCTTTAATTTTTTAATTCATTTGTAATAAGAAGACTCCTTTCTTATATAACACAAGTATCAAAGTCTTATTTTAAATTAGCCTTATTATTTAGAGCTTATTTTCTTATGCCTTCATACATAAATATTCCTTCCATATATACATCATTCTACTGTTTGCTAATGAACTATCTTAACATCTCACTGAATAACAAAAATTTATATACCACAAAATCAGAAGAGCAAGTTTTTTATAGTTCTTTATCGTTCTCAACTATTTAAAATCATATTTCTTAACATTAATTCAACATCTTTTTCCCTAATTCTCTAATTCACTTCTAAAGAATTAGAGAATTAATGAAAAAGATTTCCTTTCCTAAAGTTTCACTTCAATTTCTCTAATTCACCTTTTTAAAGAAGAATTTGTTCTAAAGAAGAATTCTTGTTCTGAAAAAGAATTGAAGAAGAAGAATTCTGTAATTTACTTTTAATGAATTAGAGAATTAGTGACAAAGAATCACTTCAATTTCTTTAATTCGCTTTTTAAAGAAAAATTTGTTTCAATTTTTTTTTCAAATGTGTTATTAGTAAAACTACAAATAAACTACTGCGATATCTTTGATTCATCTTTTAGAAAATGAACCAGATACTTCGTTTTTACATAACAGAAATAAAATTATTATTTTATTTTTAAAAAAAAATAAGTGATTCATATTGTGATACTGTCCTACACACCCACCCTGTATAAAACAGTTCCTCACTTTATTTATCATTCTGCTTTGTGCTAGCGATCCATCTTAGCATTTCAAAAATAAATAAATAATAAATAAAATAAAATCACAGTTCCATGAAAATGTAGTTGAAAAAGTTAAACATACTTTTTTAAAATCCACAGTTTTTAAAGAAGATTTTGCTTTCAATTTTTTTTTATTTCTTTGCACGTTATCAGTAAAACTACAACTAAACTAATACAAAACCTTTCATTAATTTTTTGGCAAATGAACCAGATACTTTTTTTCTACTTAACCCAGTTAAAACCTTAGATTTTTTTCAAAAATCAGTGAATCATATTGTGATATTGTCCTACATTTGTCTGATATACAGACACTGTATTTACAGTTTTTTTAGTTTATGTATCATATTACTTTCCACTAGCGATCCATCTTAGCCTTTCAAAAGAAAAAGAAAGATAATGCTCTCTGAATAAGAAAGTGTAATTTTTCACCCGTATTTTTTTAAAAATGAACAGTTTTTAAAAAAGAATTTGCTTTCAATTTTTATTTCTTTTGCGCGTTATTAGTAAAACTACTAATAAACTAATGCGAATCCGTTGATTCATTTTTGAAGATGTACCAGATGCTTATTTTCTACTTAACACAGATAAAACATTTGTAGATTATTTTAAAAATCAGTGAATCATATTGTGATATCGTCCTACATTTGTCTGACATAGGCACCCTGTGTTTCAGTTTATGTATTATTTTATTTTTCTCTAGCGTCCCATCTTAAGTTTTCAAAAATAAATAAATAAAAAATTGCTAACAGAATAACAAAAAGCTTGTTTAAAAAATTAGATGTACCTTTTAAAATATACTTTTTTTAAAAAAATACACAGTTTTTAAAGATGAATTTGCTTTCGATTTTTTTTTTATTTATTTATAAAACTACTAATAAACTAATGTTTTATTCATTTTTTTTTTTACAAATGAACCAAATATTTAAACTAAAAAGCTATTTCTATTTTTGAAAAAATCAGTGAATCATATTGTGTTATCGTCCTACATTTGTCAAAGCCTTTTATTCTCATTTTTTTATTACTTTCCACAAATCTTAGCATTTCAAAAGAAAAAGAAAGACAATGCTCTCTGAATATATTTTTAATTTTCCAATTTTCTTATTTTTTATTACAAATAAATTAATGCATTTTTTTTGCAAATAATCAGATATTTTTTTTTTATTTAACATAGACAAAATTTTTATATTTTTTAAAAAATCAGTGAATCATATTGTGTTATCGTCCTACATTTGTCTGATTTATAGACACTGTATTTACAGTTTCTCAGTTTATGTATCATATTACTTTCCACTAGCGATCCATCTTAGCATTTCAAAAGAAAAAAAGAAAGACAATGCTCTCTGAATACCAAAATTGTAATGTTTAATAAGCCTTTTTAAAAATGCAGTTTTTAAAGAAGAATTTTTTTCAATTTTTCTTATTTTTTACGCGTTATTAGTAAAACTACTAATAAATTAATGTGAATCCCTTGATTCATTTTTTGCAAATGAATCAGATATTTCTTTTCTATTTAACATAGACAAACATTTTTATATTTTTTAAAAAATCAGTGAATCATATTGTGACTATATTTGTCTGACATACACACCCGTGTTCAGTTTAATTAATAAATTAATAATTATTCTGTTTATCGCTAGTTATCCATCTTTAGCATTTCAATAAATAAATGAATAAATGTTTCCTGAATAACAAAAATGTTGTTTAAAAATTAGATGTATTTTTAAAAATACACATTTTTAAAGAAGAATTTGCTTTCAATTTTTTATGTATTTTTGCGTTATTAGTAAAACTACTAATAAACTAATTTTTATTCATTTTTTTTTTTTTTTTTTTTTGACAAATGAACCAGATGCTTCTTTTCCACTTCATTAGATAAAACATTTTTATATTTTTTAAAAATCAGTGAATCATATTGTGCGATATCGTCCTACATTTGTCTGATATACACCCCTGTATTTTTTTTAGTTTATATTAACCAGATGCTTGATCTTCTTTAGCATTTCAAAAACAAATAAAAAATAAAATTTTTAAAAAATCAGTGAATCATATTGTGATATCGTCCTACATTTGTCTGTTATTCGCACCTTGTGTTAACAGTTTCTTAATTTATGTTACCATTCTGCTTTTCACTAGCGATTCATCTTTACCATTTCAAAAGTAAATAAAATAAATAAATAAAATTAGAAAAAAAAAAAAAATAATTTATTGTATTATTGTCATTTTGTCTGCATTTTTCAGTTATCATAGTGCTTTTAGCTAGCATCCATCTTTTAGCATTTCAAAAATAAATAAATAAATAAATAAATAAAATTAAAAAAAAAATTATTGAATCACATTGCGATGAATCTTATTATGATATCATTCTGCTTTTTCGCTGGCGATCCATCTTAGTGTTTAAAAAAAAATAAATAAAAATAAATAAAATAAATAAAATAAATAAATAAAATAAATAAAATTTTTCAAAAAAATCAGTGAATCATATTGCCGTTCTGATTTGTCTGATATACACACCCTGTATTAACAGTTTCTTAGTTTATGTTATCATTCTGCTTTTCATTCTTTCAAAAGAAAAAAAAAAAATAAAATTTTAAAAAAATCAGTTTATTGTGATCCATTTGCGTGTTAATCTTAACATTTCAAAAAAAAAAAATAAATAAAAAAATAAATAAAAAATCATATTGTATTATTGTCCTACATTTGTCTGACATACACACCCTCAGTGAATCATATTGTGATATCGTATCCTACATTTACACACCCTGTATTAACAGTTTCTTAGTTTATGTTATCATTCTGCTTTTCGCTGGCGATCCATCTTTAGTGTTTAAAAAAAAATAAATAAAAATAAATAAATAAATAAAATAAATAAATAAAATAAATAAATAAAATAAATAAAATTAACATTTGTCTGATATACACACCCTGTATTAACAGTTTCTTATTTATGTTACCATTCTGCTTTCAAAGAAAAAAAAAATAAATAAAATTTTAAAAAATCACTAGCGATCCATCTTTACCATTTCAAAAATAAATAAATAAAAAAAAATAAATAAAATTGAAAAAAAAAAAAAATAGTGAATCATATTGTATTATTGTCCTACATTTGTCTGACATACACACCCTCTATTAACAGTTATCATACTGCTTTTAGCTAGCGATCCATCTTTAGCATTTCAAAAATGAATAAAAAATAAAATTAAAATAAATAAAATTTAAAAATTAGTGAATCACATTGCGATATCGTTCTACATTTGTCTGATAAATGTATTAACAGTTTCTTAGTTTATGTTATCATTCTGCTTTTCGCTGGCGATCCAAAAAAAAAAAAAAAAAAAATAAAAAATAAATAAAATAAATAAATAAAATAAATAAAATTTTCAAAAAAATCAGTGAATCATATTGTGATATCGTTCTACATTTGTCTGATATACACACCCTGTATTAACAGTTTCTTAGTTTATGTTATCATTCTGCTTTTCTCTAGCGATCCATCTTAACATTTCAAAGAAGAAGAAAAAAAAAAAAAAAAAAAAAAAACTGCTTTCCGAATAACAAAAACATACACAATACCAAAACAAAAATAAATTTTTCTATAAGGGTGGTTGATTAAGAACAAGTTTGTTCTTTTTCGCTTGGCAACATTTTTAATCATATTTTTAATATTCGTCCTTCCCCCTCTTTTTCATTTAATAAAAATGCACACTTTCCCTCGGTCGCTGATCGCCGTCGATGTTCTTGTTTAAGAAGATCTTCTTTTCATCGTCGGATGTCACGCCGAGGGGCCTTTATTGTTTTCAAAAGGGAAGGGAAAATTTTTATTAACACGGCATATCACGTGGTTGAGCTCTTGTTTCCAATTAACAGAGCGAAGCTACCCGCGGCTAGACTCCTCACAACATCTATTTTTGTTCCTCTTTTCTCGCAAAAAAAAGAAAACAAAAGAAAAGGAAAAAAAAAAAGTTTTTGTCTTCCCCGTCCTTTTTTTTTTCTTTTTTTAATTTTCCCTCTATATGTGTTTGTTTGTTTGTTCTTTTTACATACTTTTAAGAATTTATTCGTCGGAAGTTTGTCAAAAAATGTGTGCGCCTTGCTGAAATTAATAACGGGCTTCACGGAGCAGATTTTATCGCAGCTTGATATGCTTGTCGACGGGAAGATGGAAAAAAAAAAAAAAAGTGGAGGAAATAAATAAATAAATAAATAAGTTAGGTTTCAAAATGAAGTTTTTATGGCGCGAAGAAGTAAAAGCTGCTTCGGATAAAGAACTGGATACTTCTTCTAATTAAATTTCTAACATTTGCGCTGGGACTCTATCTAAAATGATAAGGAATTAATCAATAGAATGACAATTATATATAACGGTTACTTATTTAACTATATTGTTGAACTTGTATTTTTCTATTTTATAAAACTTCATTAAAAATGCAATTTATTAATCGTGTTAATGTGTATATAACTTTAAAGTGCAGATTTGGTTTGGTTTGTTTCTTTATGGTCATTTTTTTTGCACACTTTGGGTTAATTAGACCTGGACCTACAGTTTAACGTGGATTCCGATCCACCAACAAACATAAATGCCTCCGCCAAGATTCGAACTTGAAGCACTTAAGGCTAAAGCGCTAGCCAATTGGCCATCAAGCCGCTCCTTCCAATTAACACAAATAAAACATTTTTAGATTTTTTTAAAAAATCAATGAATCATACCGTAATATCGTCCTATATTTGTCTGACATACACATCATTTGTTTCAGTTTATAATTATTCTGTTTTTAGCTAGCGATCCATCTTTAACATTTCAAAAAATAAATAAATAAGATTGTTCCCTTCATAACAAAAATGTACTACAAAAAATTAAACATACTTTTAAAAATGCACAGTTTTTAAAGATGAATTTGCTTTCAATTTTTATTTTTTTGGGCGTTATTAGTAAAATTACTAATAAACTAACGTAAAGCCTTGTATTCATTTTTTTTGACAAATGAACCAAATACTTCTTTTCTATGTAACGCAAACAAAACTTTTTAGATTTTTTAAAAATCAGTGGATCATTTTTCATTTTATGGACGAAGTAGTAAAGCTGCTTTGGATAAAGAAACGCCGAACTGGATACTTCTTCTAATTAAATTTCTGACATTTGCGCTGGAACTCTATCTAAAATGATAAGGAATTAATTAATGGAATGGCAATTATATGTATTGATTATTTATTTAACTATAATGTTAGAACCTCTGAAATCGGATAAATAGATATTTCTATTTTATGAAATTTCATTAATCGTGTTAATTTGTTTATATAACTTTAAAGCACATATTTGGTTTGGTTTGTCACTCTACGATAATATTTTTGCACGCTTTGGGCTGACTAGACCGCGACCTACAATTTAACGTGGATTCCGAATCATTAACAAACATCCATGCCACCTCCAGGATTCGAATCTGAAGCCTGTTTAATGCAGAAGTATTGCGCAATTATGAAGAAAGATAAAAAAATCTTTAGCAACTGAAATAAAGTGTTTGATTTATATTTTTCACCAGTCTTATTAATCTTAGAATGTATAAATTGTAAATTGATAATTTTGCACTTAGTATTTACTACTACATTTAGTTTTACACTTCTCCATGACACCTAGAACTGAAATGCTCCTTTAAAGCTTTGGGACGGATGTGGATGAAATTATGCCTCCGCAAATATGAAAGAACACTCCAAGAGTGGCTACTTAGGGTTCGCACCACCCTCTGTAATCAAAACGTAAAGAAATTCCTGTCTACAGATTTATCGTGCCTATTCCCGCCGCAGAAGCCTTTGGTTCGAGCATTGCTTGTTGAGTACCCAGCACCATTGTTTGGGAAATCCAACCCACTATCCACTAGATTTCTCTAGCCTGTTGTGTACTTTTGACTTGTTCCTTCATATCAAGGTAATCAAGACCTAAATATTAATTATAATTTCATGCCTGTCAAATATTTGACCAGTTTACCAAAACCTTCTAAATATTTTAGTTATCATAAATCCATTTAAATATCCCTCAATTTTCCATTCCTCAAGAAATTAATACGAACCTGTGCGGTTAAATTTCAATGCTATTGAATGAAATAGAAGAAATAGTTTTTGAATGATAGCGTAACAACACTCATTTAAGTATTTTAATTTTTTTTTGAACTGGAATATAATTTAAATTTCTTTTTGTCATTTTAATTGACGTTTTATCTTATACAATTTATAGCATTTATTAATTTGATCATTATATATTGATGTATCACCTTGTATGACAAAGCTCGGTCAAATCTTGTCTTCGTGGCATAAAAACATCTACCTACGTCAGAGATTTTGCATACGTAATTTTTTTCCATCAATTTCAAAATAATTCAATCAATTAGTAAATGTTGCAATTTCAAATCTTATCTAAAAAGATTTAACTTGTGTTCTCACTGATATTGGTAAATTGAACATTGGTGTTGTTCAAAGTTCTTGGTAAGCGAACACATTGATGTTGTTCATTGTTTATGGTAAGTGTTGAACATTAATGATGTTAACTAATCTTGATGTTGGCCAAATTTAATGGCACAAAGGCCAGATTTGGCCAAGAGCGCCAACTAATCGCAGAACTTTGGTGGTGTTCATTGATCTTGGTAAGTACAGAACATTGATGGTGTTCATTGTTCTTGGTAAGTACAAAACATTGACGGTGTTCATTGTTCTTGGTAAGTACAGAATATTGAATATTTTTATGAAACACTAAGAAAAGAATTCAATTTTCTTTAAATTAAATATCCGCCAAAGTTTTATCAACTTTTTAAATAAAAAAACACACACTTTGTAGCTCTATAGCAATATTTATATCTTTTATAAAAACTTCTCAATTTTTAATTTATTTCTTATATTAAAGCTTATTTTAATTTATATTTATTTCGTGAAGTTTTGATTTTGTTTATATTGACTGCTGAGGCTTTCATGTAATTCCAATTAAATAATTATAGACATTGTAATTTCATGTACTCCTTAACTAATCTTTTTATGGTACAATCATATTTTTGTAAATGAATTTTATCACTTATAATTTTTAAATTAATAATCCTTAAACTCATTTTAATAACTCCTAATTCATGGAATTTTAATATTAATTTTGGAAACGCAACTCATTAAATGCAAAGTCTTTTCCAGTGTCGATGCATTTGAATCTTTCGCATCAACAGAGAATGAATCTCCTCGACTAGTGATAAACTGGAACACGGATTTAAAGCTCGTAGTTAAATGCAATTGATTTCACCGCGAATTGTTCTCCGTGAATACCGCAAAGTAGTCAATTACCGCTCAGTTCTTTGCGTTTTCCAAACGGGACTAAGGGTCAGACTAATTGGGAAATGTTCTGGCCACTAAACTTTTCCGAGGGGGTGCTTTCCATAATGTGAATACATTATTCAGATTCCATCAGTTGGATTGATAGGTGAGTTAATTAAGCAGTATGAAGTGCGGTTTCATTGAATAAAGTTTTTTATTTCAAATAATACGTTAATTTGTTTTGAATTTTATAATTAAAAGTTTAAAATTTTAAAAACTGTAGTAATTAATTCAGCAAATGTTTTTTAAAAGGAAATTTTCTTCAAAAAGAGATCGTATAGCAATTTCTCTGTAAATTAATTAGTAAGTTATTTAATTTATTGTCTTTTAGTTAAATAAAATTTTCAATTATCGAAGCTGCCAGTCTTCTGATAAACCTATATAAAAGAAGGAATCTATAAGCAATACTTTCAAGTATCTTTTTTAATTAAGTACATTTTTTTATTTATTCGATAAAGTTAGTTTCTAGTTAATCGATAAAGTAGTTCTAGCTTATTTTCTAATAATACACATTTATATTTTAATGTGTTATTTTCATTCTATGTTTGCCAATATGATTATCCAAACAACTCATTTTATAAATTATTGAGTTTATTTTAACTGAAAATTTTAAACAATTACAAAAATAATCTAATAGTTTTATTGTATTTCTCTTTCTAATTGCTTTTGAACTGCAAGGTGATTTAAATCTCTTTTTCACATTTTATTGGACACGTCTTATGTTAGACAATTTATAGCAACTGTTAAGTTGATCATTAATGTACATTGTGATTATGAACATTATCATTATGCAATTTCCTCATTTGGCACTTGTGCTATCAGGTTAACGGAACTGATATGATAGAACTACAGCAGATTCACCGTTAACCGGGAAGCACCTTAAAAAGGCTACTACTTGATAGGGCGAATGGAATAGCTATTTTTTCTAGAAAGACATTGAGAGTCATTACACATTTAAATTTCTGTGGAAAAAATTGAAAGTCCCCTGATACATTTATTTTCAAAGCGAGACTCTCTTTCACAATCACAAACGAATCTATTTGTTTTCAAATCAGAGAAACCATTAGCGGAATTCGAACTTCTGTCCTTAAACACGCTTACTAGAGTACACTAACAGTTAGCGTAATTAGATGGTTAGCGTAACTGGAACGTTATCGTAGTAGTTATAATTTTAATTTTGATTTTTCTAAGTAATTATAAAAATAAGAAAAATAATTAAGAAAACCTTATTAACCTTTAAAGTAATAAAGCTGGCATTTTTAAATATTTGTTTTGTTTACATTTTTAAATGCTTTCTAAAACTATCCTCTGTTTTAAATTTTATATAAATGTACATAAATTAATGATTCATAATAATACTTTAATTAATTAGAAAATTAATATTTTGTAATTAATAAATATGTTTGAATTCATTAATTAGAAAATATTAATTTTCTTAAATTAATAATGATATGTAGTCAGTTCATTCTGAAATAATAAACATATTTTTGTGAAGCAAATTATTAATTTATTAGTGCGTTAAATTACATTAATTTCATTATTTGATTAATCTAATTCTAATGACATGCAAAACTATTTGAACTCAAATATTTCAGATGTGTTTTAATGAGCTAAAGAAAAATTTGACAATTCTGAATTACCTTAATTGAAAATGAATAATTATTTATATGATGAAATATAATGATTCAGATTTTTTTGAAGACAGATAACAGTAGGAAAATTAAATTGATATAAAAATGTGCTATTTATAATATTTAAAAAAAAAACGTTCAAAATGAAGAAGGAACCCTTACTATGAGTTTTTTAATTATAAATACATAAGTTTTACTTACTTTTTCTAGAAAAATCTCCCCCTTTTCATTTAATGTAAAAATTCAATAAATTTGACAATTAAAAGTGAATTTGTAGTTATTTACTTATGGAGTTCTTAATAAATCCAAAGGTTAAGTCGTTTCAAATGCTTAAGTTTATCTTCAGATAAAATAACAATTCTTATCACATCGTTTTTCACCGTCCTGCATCTTTGTCTTGAATACGAATGGTTGATTATTCAAGAACCCAAATCACAGAAAATAAACAATTGCAATATTTTGAAAGAAAAAAATATTTAATAATAATAAACTAAATAAACTATCAAATATAAATCTTTCGTAATATATTCCTCATAGAAGTAATATATTATCTCCTGTCTTTAAGAAAAGTTTTACAAAAAAATAAATCTGAAATAAATCTTTACAAAAAAGAGAACCATAAATCTATTAATTAACATAAAGAAACATAATGAAATTAATAACAGGCTATTCAACTTTTATTATTATTAATTTAAGTACTGTACATAAAAAAAAAAAGAAGGAAAACTGTTTTTTATTTAGCTTATCATTAAAGATAATTTATGAAATATTATTCATTAAAATGGAAAAGGAAAAAGAAATTGTATTTTTAAAAAAAGGAAAAAAAGAAATGTATTTTTAAAATGATTATTTAAGTTAATTATTCCTCATTTTTTTTAAATCAGTTGACATTGAAAATGAACATAAATATTCGAATTTTAATATGTAGTCCTTGTTATGCAATTCAATTTTCAGACATGCAATCTCAAAACTGTAGATTCAAGACCTCCCTGTAATTAATAGGACTCATTATGCGAGCATAATGTATTCCAAGGTTTTCTTCAGTTACTGCCATTCCTTAGAGACAGGAATAATAGTTAAGCAAACTTGAGAAAGAACAATTTCTACCTCAAATTAAGTTTCAATATAGAAGTCAGAGATCGATACGAAAGGTCATTCTCGTGGGGCGCTTGATTTCAATCCAGAAAGGTTAGAAAATTTTCGTCGGCAATGATAATCTATTTAACTATAGCGGTTTTAATCCTATTTGTGCATTGTGTTATGTAAATACGTTAAGTACATCCAATAAGAAGGAGTTGGTAGGGAAAGCGTGTTAAGCGGGATGTGAATTGGGAACTGCAAATAATGCCACGCCATTGTGGAAGAATCCCAAAGGTAATTATCATTTGCTCGGAGTGTGGAAAGGGCTTTTCCCTAATCTCTCCCCTGTTCCTCCTTTTCATTATGCTTTCTCATTTCCATGCGTCACTTGATGAGAAGACGGCACTTCTTTCTTTGTTCGGAGATCTTGCATTTCCGGAAAATCTTCCCCGGAATATCCACCCAGAAAATTTCCCTCCACCTACATTGATACGTACACAACACGGAACGGAAATTCGGACAAGTTTGGAATAGAAACTGTTAATTATGATGATGGAGTCTGCGTATTGTTTGCGGCGACTGGGTCCAGGTACGGGGAAGTAAGCGCACAATGGAGGGAGGACCACGCGATAGCATATCGGGAAAGATCCCTCCTGCTTCTAAATCAAATACCATCGCCATCGTTTTGAGTGAAGGCTCGCAAAACAAGTCTCTTTAGCGGCCCCCTTCAATTCCTACAACAAAAACACAAAGGTGGGATGACTAATGATCCGCACACACCAAAATAATAAGTTTGTCGCTCTCACTCTGGGTTTGTTCATTTTAATCCAAATACGCCGTCATTAGTAGGCTTCCCCACCAATGCCAGGGAGGGGACTCGTTACAGTTTCTTTTGTCTCCAGACTTGGTCAATCAATCGGAGAATAAGTGTTCTTTTTCCCATTTTGCTGAGTTTGGGTGCAACCCTGTGCCGGAAGCAATAATTCGTGTGGGTAAATTAGTGCCCACCCAGCAATAGTCCCCGCAACGATTGTTAATTAGTTCAGCTGGGAAATTTCGTTTCCAATAACTCCTTTTTTCATTAGATATCAGTAGTAATTAGCAAACAATGGTCTTGGTTATCGGAAAATACTGAAAACTTATCGTCCTTGCGCAATAATAATTCTGCAAAACGTTTCCAGTGACGAGTGCCATGTTTTGCAGGATGGTCGGGGTGGCCGAGTTGGAAAACTTCTTCGGCTTTTGATTGCTGGAAATTTAGCCGCAAACATATTGTTCAACATATTTTCCTTGAAGAATCAATAATTAGAATCTCAGACGAAATCTTCAACAATTCTTATTCTTCCATGGATCCATTGTTTTTTCTTCAACAACGAAGAAAAAAAGAATGAGAGACATTTTTTAAAACATATATACCTAATATTCAAATAAAAGGAAAAAATTGAATGACATGGATTATTTTCGATAATTCATATAATATTAATTTTAAACGCAATCAAAAGACATAGGATGTTTTTTTACCAATGTAAATTCTTCTTAAAATTTCAAATTTGCATTTTTTACAAATTTATTAATTTTAATAAACTTGGAAGGGCATAACTTTTAAATTTAAATAACTAGATCCCCTGCAGTACAGTCCATGTTGGACCTTGGCCTTCTGCTAGATTAAGAAAAACAAGGGATGTTTTCTTTTTTTAGGGGGATAGGGTTCTCAGCCTTACGCCCAACAGTTATATTAGACGGGACCTACGACTTAAGATGGATTCTGAGCCCCTACAAGCATCCATGGTACCACTGGTATTCGAGCCCGAACCTATGGCCCGAGTTCCAGTGAGCTAATCATGCGGTCCTCAGGCCCCTAAATTCTAATCTTTAGAGTCAAAAATAATAGCCTTTTTTATAAATTCACAAGTTTTTCTTCTATAATTCCTTTATGCGATCTCTTGTGAAAATAATATTATCTTTTACTACATTCTTTATAAATAAAAATAGTTCCTTATGATTTTTCGCATTTTCTAGCTTTAAGATGTTAAGTATACATTTTTATAGCACGTAAAGGAAATTCTATGCACCAACATGCTATTTCTAAAATAAGTTATGTCTTTGTTGCATTAATGCTTATACCAATTTATTTAATGTTTATTTATTGAAAATTATCTACATAACTGGAACTTATGATATTCAGTATCTATTTCATTTATATAATAATAGCTATTTTATTCGTTGCATTTTAAGGTTTCCAAGGTCAAAGCATAATAGACCTTTTAGTCGATTAATGTTATTACTTACATCGAAAAGCGAGATAGCTTTTTCCTTGTGGTATAGTGAGACATGAACTAAATTCATGATATTTTAAGAAAATCTACTTGCTTTGCAAACCGCAAATGCATTCTTTTTTTTTAAATTTTTTCCCCCAGAATCCAGCTCTCTTTATGGTAAGCGGTTACTTGTGTTTTTGTATTTCTCTCCCTCTCTTTCTCTATGCTCGGTTCATTCTTTTCTTACACAGCTCTGGGATCAGCGTCCAAAAATCGTAGAGCCTTTTTTTTTTTTTTTTTATAGATATGGATATAGATATATACGCACACAATTTTTTCATTTGTTGGTATATTTACCGTCGACCATTTCATTTCTTTCATTTTCTGGAAAACGGTTCTCCCTTTCTTCCCTTATAGTTTCTTTTTTGTGTTCCCCTTTTATTTTTGTTGTATGTTTTTCCCTTTCGGAGAGGCCGGCCGAAACTCTTCTTGTTAGCATTTGAAATCGGAAATAAAAACCAATATCTAACAACGCTCTTGCCAAAGGGTTCGCTACCGGTCTCCCCCATCCTCTGCAATTCACTCCACCCCTTCGTCCATTTCTCTCTCTGCTTCAGATGCAAGAGAGAAAAAGAAGAAACCTCTATAGATATATGTATGTGTATGGGAAAGAAAGAAATGCAAAATTCATTCAAATAGGGTTTTTCTACCCTCCCCTTTCTTTTTTCCAGTAGTTCCATGGCAATGACAGGGTTCGCTCCCCAGCAAGTGCGTGCAAGCAACGAACTGATGCATGAAAATTTTTCCCATCCCACTCACTTTTTCTCTCTTTATTCCGGGAGTGGGTGGTTTTGAGGGAAAAATTCTATGTCATGCATAGATGTAATATAGAAGGAGCGCCGAGTATTAAAGGATGTATTTGGCGCGGTATCACGTGCGTGACTCATTTCACGAGAACTATCAAAATGAGACGAGAAGCTCGTGAAAGAGTTGGATGAGACGCATTCATCACATCCAATAGGCAGATTAGGCAAGTTGGAACAGGTTGCGCCAATAATGTTATTAGGATCCAAAAGATGCTTGAAACATTTTGGAACATAGTTTCCAGCTTTCATGTTGTAAAAGTACTTCAAGTATTACATGAATCAAAAATATCTTTTACTTAATAATGAAAAAATATAAAATGCCATGCATCAATATAATATAGAAAGCAAGTATTAAAGGACATACTTAATGTTTTATCACGTGCATGACTCATTTTAGGAAACCAGAACCTGAGCCAAAATGAGATGAAAAGCTCGTTAAAAGTAGACACATTCATCGCGTTCAAGAGGCAGATTATGCATACGTTGGAACAGATTGCAATAATAATGTTATTAGGATCCAAAAGAAGCTTGAAACATTTTGGCACATTGTTACCATCTTTCAAGTAATTCAAGTATCACAGGAATCAACAATAAAAAAAAAAATAACTTTTACTTATTAATAAAAATATAAAATGCCATGCACCAATACAATACAGAAGCCAAGTATTAAAGAGTTACTTAATGTTTAATCACGTGCTGTAATTAAACAAAAAGAAGCTCGATACATTTTGGCACATTGTTTCTAGCTTTCAACTAGTACAAGTGTTACAAGAATCAACAATAAATAATATCTTATACTTATTAATAAGAAATATATAATGTCAATCATCAATACAATATAGAAGCCAAGCATTAAAAGACATGCTTAATGTTTTATCACATGCGTAACTCATTTTATGAGAATAATCAGAATGAAATGAAAAGCTTGTTAAAGAGACACATTCACCACGTTCAATAGGCAGATTATGCAAGCTGGAACAGGTTGCATCAATAATGTTATTATGATCCAAAAATATCATTAAAAGAGAATACAAATTTAAATCTAACACGTGAATGCTGCTTCATAATTAAGACAGCCTTTAATGTTATTATTTATAAAGAAGATTGGGTGCATTCTTATATTAATACCGAATTTTTAAAGAGTTTAATCATATATTTTTATGAAAAAAAGGTTGTTTTAACACTGCATATTGAAAGAAATTTAAAATAACAAATTTATCATAAATTTTATCTCATATTGCCATAAGGATTTTGTAACTTGCATAGATACCAATTAACTTTACGCTATGAAAGTATCGGTAATAAATTTTGATGTCAATAATTGTGAATAGAAGCTGTGCTGTCAATAATTTTTTGTCATTTATTTAAAATTTCACTCAAATATGTAGAATGAATTTAGATCTATTACTTAAGTTTTCTTCAGAATAATTAGGAATTAAAATTTTCGTAAAGAGGATATATGATATTGTATGCCAATAACTACATCATTTTATGAGTGGAATTACACTTACCCTAATTTAAGACATATAATTTCAAATCATTAGTCATAAGTATTATATCATATGAGTAAATGAAGCTTTTTATTTGAAAACAACATTCCAAAGCCTCTTTTAGAAACACCTTTACTTATGACTTTGGTAGACTTCGTACAATGGCTTCCAAGAATTAACTAACCTTTCTTTAACCTCTTGACACCCTTGGACCACACATGGAAATTTAGTTTTTATAATTATAATTATTGTCATTAATAAAAAGGACAAAAATTTGATTATAAATTATTCACTACAAAATCTCTCACCATGAAAAATACAAATCTAATGGTTTGGCTGCACTGTTAACAATATTTACGGTGTACAGTTAGGAATATGAAAATAGCGTGAAGTAGTATTTGGGCTGTCAGTCTTGTTGCATAATTTGAACAAATTGTTAATATTCTATAAAAATAATATAAGAAATATTAAATATATTTAGTTTTAACAATTAATTCCCAGAATAATATATATATATATTGTATAATGATCATTATACAATCATTTTATAAATCATACAATTGTATATTATATATATATATTGTATAATGATCCTTATACAATCATTTTATAAATTATTATTAACGCTCAACAACGCTATGGACGTTATGCTTTTCTGTGCATTTTTATTGTTTACCTCCTTTTTTAATTCCTATCAATGTAAAATAATAAATCGCAATAAAACGGAAAAATTAAGTCTTTTTTTTTCTCACTACAAAAAAAAAATCATCCCTGAAGAGGTTAAAGATATCAATTCAGATTCAACATATTCCACGCATCATATTATGCCCCCGAAATGTATAATCTTTTAATATAAATCATACAATTGTATAATAACCATTATTACAATTGTATAATTACCATATCGTTTCACTTATAAATTACTATTCACGCTCAATAATTCTAGACGTTATGTTATTTGTGCATTTTTATTGTTTACCTGATTTTTCTTTTGAATTCTTATCAATATAAAATAAATAAATCGTAATAAAACAGAAAATTAAGCCATTAAAAATCATCCCTAAAGAGGTTAAAGATTTCAGTTATTCAGAGACACAGAGTACTCAACCACGCAACCTGAATCTTTTTTACGAACCACAAACTCCTTTAAAATCTAATGAAACGAAGCGCAGAAAGATGAGAAAAAAGATCCGAGTACGGATCGAAAATGTTCATAAAAAGCTCCCAACATGAAATTTGCCATTTAGCTTTTTCTATCTCCACCCACCGCTTGAAAATGCCCAAATTCCGTGCTGGAAGTCAGCGGTTGCGAAGGAATATTGATGATAGATGTGGAGAACTTCCCAGCTATATTAGTCGTGGAGGTATCATTAATACTGGAGCTGTTCGATATTTTTACAAAATGAGACACAAAAGCGGGGTATTTGCCTTTTAATATAGATGTTCCCCGAGACACGAACTCATCTGTTGCAATAACTCAAAATTACGCGCCGAACTGAGCCAAATTTCCAAAAAAGAAAACAAAACTTTCGCTCCTTGACTATATTTCACGTTTTCCGCCAACATGACATCTGTTGCGTTTTAACAATTACCATAATGGATCTGATTACGGTTAATTTCTCCCCGTATATCGTTAATATTGATGAAATTTTCGCACATCATCCCACCATGTAAATGACTTGGATCAGTTGACTGCTCCACTGGCGGAGTTAATATGGAGAAAATAATATATTTGCGGACCTTTCGCCGCTCTATCGTACGCATCTTCCTTATTTCAAGGCCTTTCCGCTGACTAATTAAACTCTGGCAGATATTTTTTTTTTTATTTGCTTCACTTTCAAATTAAATTGTATAAATAGCATATTTAAACGTTTCTTTTAGAATGAAAAAAAAAATTTCGAAGGTTGTAATTTAACTCTGTTTTCATATTTAAACTCAAAATTATAGTAAGATAGTTCTATGAATATGACTGTTGATTTTTCTTGTTAATCGATTCCATAAGTATTCAGATAAATGTTGTTATTTTTATTATTATTGTGTCATCGGGACATTTTATCTAACAAAGAAGACTTAGAATTAACATATAATAATATTTTTTAATATGAATTTTTCCAAAATTATTGAGAATTTAGTCATATTACTTTGTCCAGTTATCATGTTAGTCATAATCTATTTGCAGTGTAAATTTCAATCAAATTAGTAACACTTCCTTATTAGAACTGCAGCAGATTCAGCGTTACTCAGGCTACATTACGGCAGGGGAACTGCTGTGCTTTACTCACACTAGGTCACCGCGATTTTGAAGAAATTCCCTCCATCCAAAGGGTGACATCTGATCCCACACCCTCTTTCTCTTTCTTGATCTTACAAATTTATAAATATTAATAATAATATATAATTAATATATATTATCATTATCAGTGGCGCAACAGTCCCATGGTGGCTAAGGCCGGCTATCTACTGGCAGATTTCAAGACCAGAGATATTTTTCTTTTTATTGGGTAAAGTGTTGTTAGCCTTACACCCAACGCCCTACAGCCATATTAGAGCAGGGACCTAAGGTTTAAAGTGTATTCCGAACCACTACAAACATCCATGTCACCGCCGGGACTCGAACCCGAAACCTGTGTCACCCAGCGCCAGTCAATTCAATGTAGCGCTGGCAACCAGTCAGCGCCCCAATTAATATACCATTCATAAAATATATAATTAATATATAATATAATATATAGTTTAATTTATAAATATAAAATAAATATTTTTATGTAATGTTACAGCTCAAGTAAAAATTGAAGTTTTTGCAAACGGTATTTGTTATATATATATATATATATATGTTTTTAATATTTATTAATCCAATACTTGTAAACATACGGTTAAGGTTTCGTTTAATAAAGCACTTATAATTCATACAGAAAGGATATTTTACACGAATGTTTTATACTGAAAATTATTTTTGTTTATTATAAACAAATTTTTTAAACAAAATGAATTTAAAGTATTATTATTTAATATTTAAATTAAATACGCATGTTTAGAAATGTATACATCAAGATTAATATTAACTTACAAATAATATCTTAGTGACATTATCTGTAAGAAAAATATCATGAAATAAGAAAAACCTTCTATGTGATAATAAGACTTTATTTTAGTTACACCTGCATGTTCTCACTTTTTTCCTCATAACCCGTATGAGGAGGAAAAAAGTGATAATAACGAAGAACCACGTTCACTCCTATTTTCAAAAGTTTTTTTGTTGAGTTCGTACAATTTTATACCATCTTTTCCTTCAGACTTAAATTGAGATTTGGACCAACATACAATTTCCCTTCCTTTAACCAATACAAAGTAAATTCTGCGCTTTGCAAACAGTTTCTTAAACATTACACTGAAGTGATTTTAGAACATCCTAAACTGAAGGTTGTTAAGATTATGATAATTCAACTTAGAACAATATTCATATCCCATTAGATGTGATGACTGACTATGAATCCAACTCATAATTATCTGTACAGCAATTAAACATCTGTATATTAAGATTTCCGTAAAGTAAATTCGATATATGTTTATAGGTTAACTCTTTTTGATTTTCAAGGATATTTATTCGATAAACATGAGGAAATCTTTTCATATTCAACATCATTCATGACTCGCTTTTATTAACTATGCACAATATCTAGTGCGTAGTTAATTAATAAAAATTTATGCAATAAATAAAAGTTTTCCTTTCTTTATTCTATGTCCAATCAGATCTTTTGGGCCATATGATGTCGTGCTGTCTTGTACATGTTAGAAGTACAAATGGGATAATTGTCTCTAGTATCGACATTCATTAATTTATATTGACATTCATTAACTCATATCGACATTCGTTAACTCTAGTAAGGTGCTATGCTTTAAATAAGGTATTGTGCATATAGGTATAGGCCATGTGATGTCATGCTGTCTTGCACATGTTAGAAATACAATGGGATAATTTTCTCTAGTATCGACATTCATAATTATATTGACATTCATTAACTCACATTGACATTCTTTTAACTGTAGTAAAGTGCTGTATTAAATAAGGTGCTGTACATAAAATAAGGTGTTGGGCATAAAATTGTTTCTTACAAAGTGGACAAGTTACAGAAATTACCTCACTGATTCTTTCCTTGGTTGCTGTTGTTAAAAAAAACTACAAATATATTAATATAATAATAATATATATATACATAATAATATTTCACTAAACACGGAAGAAAAGCGTTAAATGACGATGAACTCATCAGGTTGAACTTATCAGGTTTAAGTTAAAAATACATATATAGTATATATATTCAAGTTAAATAGGTGTACCTTCCATAAAAACATTCATAGAGATCTATCCCTATTTCCAAAATATATTTCTTTTATAATTTAATTATGCCATATTTCAGTGATACCATTAGATTTTAGAAAATACATGATTAATAAGGCCTTTTTCGAGAAATAATATTCAATACAAAAGAAAACTTGCGTTTGGTTGATATTGCGGTACTAAGGCAATGAACATTCCCACATGACATTTAATTTCAATTATATAAACATTGAAACTGATCTTCATCATAATATATATTGTAAAATATTCAATTTCTGTACTGTTTTCAATACGGTTTCTCATTTAATTGGGGGACTACCCAGTATTGCGCGAGAGTGTAGTAAATTATACCAGTATAATAACACCAGTGCATTTTTGATTTTTAAGTTACTATTTTTTTTCCTTTTTCTAGCTGTGTAACAATGCTAAGAGCAGACTTTCCGTGAGAAAAAACATGCACCTACAATTGAAGAGCTTTCTTTCAGTAGATTGCATATTCTCCGCGTTACAGTTCGCAGCATTATACACCCTCTCTTTCACTTCGTTTTTGTGCTTTTTCCATTTTCCATTATGATGTTTCCTTGTTGCGAATAGCAGCTACCATCTTTGCAATTTACTCCTGTGTACAAACTTCACTTATATTTCTTTCTTTTGGCTTATTTATTTAAGTATGTAGATATTCAAAAATATCCCCAAAGCTAGGAAAGAGAGTATGGAAATCAGATGTGCTTTTTCTCATGTGCACTCTTGCCTTTGTTTGGACTATGTGCCTTTTCTTCCACTTCTTTTTTTTTTTTTATTATTATTTAGAAAAGAATGCATGTTGGAGAACAAGCACAAAAAGGCAAAGAAAGAGGAAGCACGAAAAAAAAAAAAAAGCAGCACTGTCTGTGTTTATCTCTGAGCTGAAAAAATGAAAATAAAAAATCTCTCTCACTTGTTTGCAATGCTGTATTTAAATTCGGGGGTACTTGCTTCCTCGATTTTTCCCTTGTTCCGTTTTGTTTGATTTATCGAATGTGGGAATAAAACATAAGCTTAAATGGTGAGCAGTTGCAGTTCCCATCATGATTTCTTCTCAACTTCTTTTCCGTGAGAATCTCTTTCCGATTTTACAAGAAAACTCAAGATTCCACAGACGTATTTGCATGACATATTTGCATGAAACTCACACTATTTCAGCTTAAAAATCTAAAGTCTGAACTCTTCCAAAGTTTTGTAAAATGTTCATATAAAATTACAACTAACCACTTCAAACACATTGTCCCATAAATGCATGTTTAGTTTTTTAGTTAAATTATACTAAATGAAAAATAAATCAAATTCTAATGGAGAAAATACAATATAATTTGTTGTAAAATCCTTCAAAAAAATTAAATATATGTACGACGATAATGATGTATTCATAATAAATCACAATTAACCACTTCAAAGGCATTGTGTCAAGGCAATTAACCAAAGGCAATATGTGTGCGTTGAATTTTTTCAATTAAGATTATTATAATTGAAAAAAATTAAAATCCATTGGATAATTATTTACTATAAAATCCTTCAGTAATGGTATTATTTTTATATTAAATCGCAATTAAACACTTCAAAGGCAATTTCACATATATGTACGTTTAATTTTTCAGTTAAATTTATTCTAATTGGAAAAAAATAAATATCTTTCGAGAAATACTTTCTATAAAATCCTTCAATAATAATATATCAACGATAATGATATGTTCATATAAAATCACAACTGACCACTTCAAAGGCACTGTGTTAAGACAATTATTTCAAAGGCAATACATGTGTGACTTTATTTTTTTCAATTAAAATAATCTAACTGAAAAAATCCATTAGAAAATTATTTTCTATAAAATCCTTCAACAATGATTATGTTCAACGATGATAATATGTTCATATAAAATCACAATTAACCACTTCAAAGGTACTGTGTCAAGGCAATTAACCCCTTTCAAAGGCAATATGTGTGCATTTAGTTTTTCATTTAAAATTATTCTAATTGAAAAAAAATTATAATCTATTGAAAAATTATTTACTATAAAATCCTTCAACAATGAAAAGATAACAACTTACTATTTGTCACCATTGACAATCTCTTATTCTACTTAACAGCACCGCTTTGTAAATTTGTTGCGTTAGACTTAATTGATCACAATTCTGATGTCGATTAAAATAATGACGAAAATTGCGTAACTCTTTATATTGTGAAAATGTGAAAATTGTTATGCCTAATATGTATGAAATTATAACTTACTATTTGTGCTCGACGACCTCATATGTGGGTATTAATATTTTTCTTTTACGTATTTTTTTTTCTAATGTTTTTCCGGTGTGCTGAATTATTGTTAATACAAGCTTAAAAACAATAGTTTTAATAAAAAAATCAAAATTTTTAAATTTTTTTGAAGTGAAGATATTGGGTACAATTTAAAATTTTTCAGTATTATTTACATAACTTCTAAGCGATAATTTTATAGTGATTTAGCACATCGTTTTTAAAAATAGAATAGTTTTCACCATATAAAATCGATAAAATATTCAACTTTCAGCGATTTTCCAATTTTTTTCACGACCACATAGACTTAATAAAATTGTAAATAAATAATCTTAGAAATATATTGTTTACATACTTCTTCTTCAACTTACTATATTATATTTACATTCTTCTTCTTCAACTTACTATATTATATTTACATTCTTCTTCAACCTACTATATTATTCTCCAACTTACTATATTATGTTACCATCTTAATTATCAAACACTATACAATCTTATTCTTTCCAGTGGTTAATGTTGCTTTTCCATTCTAACTGTAATGAGAAACCTATACATTTGCCAAATCACTAAGGAAAACAGTATTAGTAAAAACACGTTGCTGATACAGATATTATACCTTTTCCCTGATCTTAAGATTTCAGGTCTATTTTTCCAGTCTGAGAAGGTAAAGCAACAAATTACTAATGACTCCGTTTTTTCATGAGGAAAGGAGGGACACCTGAGTTACTTTCCTAGATGACGCTGCTGTCAGTTAAATCAGTAGATGGTGGAGAAGATTCCTAAATGACATCATAAAACTATAAACATGGGTGGCTTAGAATTTTTAAACACATACGTGTAATTCTATCTAATCTGTAGACAGTCTAAAAGGACATTAGTTTTCCAAACTTTCAATTATAGTTAAAATTTATAGCACAATTAAGATAAAGCTACAAATGAATCAATAAGAAAAATTTAATTGTATAATTATAATCTCGTCAAAGAAATTTTTAATAAAAAAGTAACTCAGTAAGAAATATTGACATTAGTCCAGGATATCCCTGGTTCACTCTTCCCAAAACATTTTATTTACTTAAATTTTTTTTTTATATAAAACATAAAAAACATTTTATTTTTTACCATTACATTTTTATTTACCCATATGTTTTATAGGAAAAAAGAAAAATAAATTATTTAAAATAAATTATTATTTAATTATATAATTATTAGCTCGTGAAAAGAGATTTATTAAACCAATAAGAAACAATAAAAGTGGTCCAGGACATTACTGACTTACTCTCACCGAAACCATACCTAAATATTTTTGGATGGAAAAGAGAAAAGAAAATTTAAAAGTTACTTAATTATATAAATACTAGCTCTTAAAAATAATAAACCAATAAGAAGCATTGACAGTGGTTCAGGATATCACTGACCCCTCTCTCAAAGCAATACCATATGTTTTATGGATAAAAAAGAAAAGAAAAAGATAATTTAAAAATATAAATTGAGCAATAGAAATGAATTTTATTTTAAATCCTCAACACATTATCAATAAAAATAGTATTTTATTACTAAGAAAATAATAATTAGCAAAAATTCATTTTATGTTAATTATTAATGGTATTACTACTTTTATACTTTTAGAGAAAGATATATTTATAATTTTCAACTTTTTTTTTATAGTTTTTCTGCTGTTCATAGCTATTTTATATAAAATAGTATAATACATTATATTATGCACTTCATAGTCATTTTATATAATATTTCAACTACCCGTGATATAATAGTTTTTAATCCTTCCTTGTTATTCTCTCTAATATGTTTTCAAGTGAATAATCTTGAAACTTTGGATGCTAAACCTCAATTACCCTTATTCAAACTTTCAAGAAAAAACTACATTGACAATCATTAAAACTTTCAAGAAAAACTTCATTACCAATCATTCAAACTTTCAATAACTAAAGCTTTGACTTGATGACTTAAAAGCTCTACTTCCGGCCATCGAATATACTACACACAAGAGTTTCAATATCACCTTGTGGAAATAACATTGTAGAGACTTTTCAAGCAATTTTCTATATTATGAAACTTTTTTAGCCTTCAATGAGAAAAAAAAAAAAAACTACCTGTGATATAGTTTTTAATTCTTGCTTGTTACTCTCTCCTCTTCAATTAAAATCATTCAAATTTTCAAGAAAAAACTTCATTGACAATCATTCAAACTTTCAACAACTAAAGCTTTGACTTGATGACATGAAAGCTTACTGCCGACCATTGAATTTACTAGGCACAAGAATTTCAATATGACCTTGAGAAAATGTTTTTATTGAGGCTGTTCAAGCAATTATTCTATAATATGAAGCTTTCTAGCATTAAACGAGAAAAAAAACAACTACCCGTGATATAATAGTCTTTAATTCTTGCTTGTTATCCTCTCTAATATGTTTTCAAATGAATAATCTCGAAACTTTTGAGACTAAACTTCCATTACCCTCATTCAAACTTTCAAGAAAAAACTTCATTGACAATCATTCAAGCTTTCAAGAAAAAACATCATTCACAATCATTCAAGCCTTCAAGAAAAAAACACCATTGACAATCATTCAAGCTTTCAAGAAGGCACTTCATTGACAATCATTCAAGCTTTCAAGAAAACACTTCATTGACAATCATTTAAACTTTCAACAACTAAAGCTTTGACTTAATGACTTAAAAAGCTCTACTGCGGACCATCGAATATACTAGGCACAAGAGTTTCAATATGACCTTGTGGAAATAATCTTGTTGAGATTTTTCAAGCAATTATTCTACATTATGAAACTTTCTAGCATTTAATGGGATAAAAAAAAAATGCCAAGGAAACAGTGGCATTGTCCACAAGGAAACAAGCTTGACCTGTCGTTAGCATAATCTACTTCAGGGAGGAGAAACACACCGTGTTTCGACACCGTTCAGTCGAGAAAAAAAGTTTTCAGCAACTCAAAACTCAATGGTGCGGAATGCATCAACATTCTCGACATTCTTCCCATGCACGTAACTTAATAAAAGACGACGTGGCCTTGGATTGGGGCGACATCTACTTTTCAATTGAGAGAAGTATTTTAATGTTAATTTTTACAAAAATAAAATTAAAACAATTATGCACATAATTCTGCAGTTATGTGCATTAATATAATACTTAGACAGTGGTATAACATTTCGAAATTCATTAATACAGATAATTATAATATAATAATTAAAAATAATTTTATGGAGCTTATTAAATTCTTCCATTTTATGAAGATGTTTTTATTATAATTTCATGAAAAATTGTACTTGAGCAATGGTTTAAAAATATTTTACATGAATATTTTTATAGTTTTAAAAAATTAGTTCGGTATTTTAAACTTTTAAATTCTGTTAAATTATTTTTACAATTGCACTGTTCTAAAAATTTTGTTGATAATATTAATACAACATTTTATATGTTTAATATCCCACTTTTGTTTAAAAACCCTTTTGTTTATTAGTATTGCGCACTAAATTTACTTAAATTATTAGTATTAAATCATAATTTATATGAACAATAGTCTTTTAGCAGTATAAGCTAATTTATAATCTTGATCAAGTGATCGTCTAACTTGATAAAAATAATTACTTATTACAGAAATTATAATAATATTAATCTGTATTATTAGAAAACATTTAATACAATTACATACAAAAGTATAGATTTATTTATGGGGAAAATTCCCTGTATTTTTAAATACAATAAAAAAATTCTCAATTACTTTACTGTGGGAAAAAAAAAAGAAATTTTCATAATAGAGGATCGCAAAATAAAGGCTGCAGCTAAAATAAGTGGAGAATTTATTTTTAACTCCCTGGAACTGTCTTTTTAAAAAATACGATTCTACTTATTTATTTCTTATTCTACTTAACTCTTTTCATCAAAAACTGCTAATAGATTATGAAAATGAAAAATTTCTATTCATTTTTTCCTCTATTGTTATATTAAATGATATTCAATATATTTAAAAAAAAAAAAAATGTTTATGAGTAAAATTAAAAGTAAAATACTATTTTATACTTATTACGAGATACAGACATAAAAATGTCAATTTTCAATCGCAGACTATATGCCAGTACAGACAGCCTTCTGTCACCATGGGGCTGTTGCGCCGATGAAGAAGAAGAATCAGATTAATTATTCAAAGCGAGATCAAAAATCCTACTGAGACGGGATACAAAATAAATAATGCTATTCCATTTTGACTTGACTTGGTACTTTGAAATGTATGCTCTCTGGTCCATTTTGATACATACAGTGAGAACTTTTTAAAAATATTAAAAAGCGAAACAGATTCTTTGAAATTTGATACAAAATTCAAAGTAATAATTTACATTAATATGGTAATTGCTTCAGGAAATTGATAAATAGCTCATTTTCATTATACAAGAATTATTCTCTGATGGTAAATGAAAAAACTGGTGAGAATATGTGATATCTTGAGTCTGGATCAACACTGGCTCTAGTTGGTATCAATAGTATGGTGGTTCTTTTGGGTAGCTCATTTCACGGAGAAATTATTTTAATTTGAGAATGCAGATGCAAGTTTACAGTTAAATAGCATCTTTTGGTGTGTGAAAAAATTCTTTAACATGGTTTTAAATTGGATTGCAGTTGCACCATTTTAAATTGGATTTTGTAGAAACGCAATCTTAATTGTTTATTTATTTTTATTTTTTGCAAAATAACATAGAGGCCTGATGGCCGAGTGACTAGCGCTCTGACGCTCGGTACCACAGAGTTCGAGTCTCAGTGGAGCCCTGGATGTTTGTAGTGGTTCGTAATCCACTTTAAACCGTAGGTCCCAGTCTAATATGACTGTAGAGCGTTGAGAGTAGGACTGACAACTCTACCCCGTAAAAAAAGAAAAAAAACATCTCATGTCACGAAATCTGCCTGTAGGTAGAAGGCCTTGGTCCACCATGGGACTGTTGCGTCAATGAGGAAGGAAGGAAGAATAACTTAGCTCATGGCTTTTAAATTAAAAAAAACAAAGCACTGATATTAGTTTAACTTCTTGTTATAGACATAAATTTTACATTTTTAGTATTTATAGAATTTAAACGTTATTCTGGATACAATAAAACATCCTAATAAGTGAATCTTGCAGTTAACATACTATACGGGCACAGTAAAAGAAAATAAACAATAGAAATTGTTTTCGATTATATTTATATCTCTCGAAAAATTTGATCGTATTGTTAATTTTAAATAAAAAAAAGATAATGAAAGCTTTAAAAAAAATATGTAATGCTGTTGATGTTTATTTTGTAACTGGTGTATGGTGATCTTTTACAGATTTTTAATGTTTCTACGTATTTATGAGAAAAATTAAAATCAGTACCTTGAATGACTGAATTATTAGTAATACTACATTGGCGATGCAATACTACTATGTAGTATTTCTAATATTACTCTATTAGAAATACAACATTGGTGCAAACTACGTTTTTATAAATGATAACATTTGTCCATATCGGACTCGTGCTATTGAGGAGCTTCTAGATAGTAAAAATATAATGATAATGGATTGGCCAACGTACTTTCCCGATTTAAATCGCATAAAGTACGAGTAGAATGCTTTAACAGATGGGTTTTTTTTTGTACGATTATATTCACCTCGAGAACACCCAACAACAAGCTGACGATCATTGAAATTTGGGCGCTCTTACCTCAAAAACTATTGAATAATCTGGTGCTGAGTGTGAAGAGACAGTGCCAAACAACCATTGCTATTAAGGAAGGTCATATTCTAACTAAAGGCCTTGTCAGACGAACTTGTTTTACCTTCAACATGAAGCAAGCCGTTTTGCCACTCAAATAATGAATTATCGCTGCAAGCACATCCAACATTTATCCTCATAGCTCAATTACATGAAAGATTCTATTGCCCATTTTCTGGGAACCAGTGAGGACAGCTTGGTTTGTGGAGGTTACATGACTTTTCTCCAACTCAAAGAAGTTCAAAAGATAATGCTCATTTTAAACTTAATCATTTGAATAACAAGGCTGATTTGCTTCACGTTGTAAGTAACAAATAAACCCGTGTGATATGGACTTTAGAGATACATGCTTGTTGGGTAGGCAAGCATTTGCACCAACCCTTTTCTTTCGATAAAGACTTTTCTTTTGTTTCCTTCCACACTTTACACGCTGTGTTCATATTTGCGTTTAGAAATACAACAAACTGTTTCTGTATTCTGAATTCCATATCTCCAGGTGGTTTTTGTATATAAGTACTACCCAAAACAATCATTGTTTAAGTTTTAGCCCCCCACCTCCATAATTCTATTATAAAACTTTTATTCAAATGATGGGTTTGATCAATGATTACCCATTTTTTACTATTCCAATTTAAACTGTTTGAGGCGATCATTTTATCTTATTCGAATTACAACTTGAGTTTGGAGGAATAATTATTAGTTTCAGCTATTCAAATCAAAACCAGTTTGGGTGGATTATTATTAGTTTTTGCTATTCGAAATAAAACCTGTTTAGCTCTATTATTTATGTAAAAACTTCTTTGTCTTTGAGAAAATTTCATTAGCAATTAATCCCATATGAAATCATTATTTGTTGAAATGTTTGTTAGATATGTTAAAACGTCTACGTTTTTCCCTACACATTTTTGACATCATTGTTGTCATGATCTAAGATGGATCTGTTGGATCTAAGTAATTACGATTTGTAAGAAAATTTATGAATTTCGCCACAATTTAAATCATTATCAATGAATATTGTGTATTGTTGCATTATGTATTGTTATGTATCATTATGTATTGCTGCTTTTCTTTCGCTTTTTTTTTGTCTTTTTAATGTTAATCTTCAAGTATGTAGTCTATTTTAATAAATTGCACAAAAATTTGTTAATTAAAATAACAAATATAGTTTTTATTTATTTAATATTTGATTGACAGAACAACAGATTAAGCAAACATCAATTTTATAGAATTTTATTATGATAAAGATAAGAAATAAGTGTATAAAGTGTTTAATACGCGTTAGTGTGTTTGTTTGTTGTGTAATAAGTGCTTAATAACTGTTTGTTAATTTCAATTTAATTAATTCAAAATGCATTTTTCAAATTTTCCTATACAAAAAATTAAAATTTTCGCTTAATACATTTTAGATTTCATATATCTATTTATTAAAAATAAAAAAAAAAAATTTAAATGTTTTACGAATTTTTTTCTTATCGTATTATAATTTGCAATCAAAATTTATTTTATAACCATAAAATTTTTAGTTCATTTTTAAATTAAAAGCTTTTATAAATTTCAAATATAATGCCATTATTGTCTCCTGTATAAATAGCTCCAAATACATAGTGGAAGTCAGGGGCCCGATAATGTAAACATCCTGTCTGCGTGGGGCGAGCTGGCTGGAGGGAGAAAGAAATGTAACATCAGCAGTGTGCGTTTGGTTTTGGAATAAAAGAGACGTGATTTTTACAGTTAACTAGTGCTATATGTTTTATTCTGAGAACATAACAGCCATCAAAAGAAATTTAATAGCAATTAACAGTCTTTATCTTATAGCAAGCAAGCATTTGAACATTTTATTACTGAGAATAATATCTTGTCTTTGCTGAGTGAAGAAATAATAAATCAACAGGCTGAAAAGTTCTTTCGACGAGTTTGAGGATGGGACGAAGAAGGAGATGCGCACCCACATGTGCCATACGTGGGGTGGGTATTCGATTCGAATCCCATGAGCAAAATGTAGGTGGAGGTGCAATGTAGGAGGTGTCTTTTAAGCCGTTGCCATTAGGGATTGCAATACAGGTATACCGGGATACCGAATACCGGTATTTTGAGCCATTTGTACAATTTTGTAATACCGATATTCACAAGTTTAAATACCGTTTTTCGGTATTTACTAGAAACTTAGAATTCTTATCTGTGAAATTCTTTAATAATGAATAAGAATAAGTTTAAAGAACATAAAAAACCAGTTGATAATACTTCGGTTTGGTTTCATTATTTATATGATGAAAAGAATTTGGTGGCACAATGTAAAAAATGTTCAAGAGTTATTAAAGTGAATGGAGGAAGTACAAGCGGACTCCCTACACATTTAAAAACGAAACATGATACAAGTTTGTTAAAGAGTAAAGAATCTAATTGCGATTTTTGCACAAAATTACGTTCCAGGCTTAATGATAGTACAATTGATGTATTATGTTTTTTAAGATCACATTTCAAAATTTTGTAATAGTACCACAGATTGAATAGGGATATTGGCACTTTTTTTTGTGATTTAAATAAATAAGATGTTCCTTTACTTTTTATGATAGTGTTATAATTTATAAGTTACAGATTTTTTTAATGAAACTGGCAAATAAAATTAAAAAAAAAAAAAAAAACACCTATTTTTTGTTTCTTTTTCTAAAATTCCATTACCGGTATTAAAACCTGTATCCCGGTATTAAGATCTAAAAAATACTGAATACCGGTATGGAACTTTTGGTCCGATATTGCAATCCCTAGTTGCCATGCTGGAATGAAGGAGCCGAGAGCATTGCTCGCGAATGCCCTTTCCAAGCATTTCAGTAGGAAGGTTCAGAAGGTCTCAAATCCAGGAATATTTCGGTTCACAACAAAAACAATTATATCGGGAACGGAGATTTTCTTTCCCATAGAGTCACAAACAATCTCGCATGCTTTGCGTTTTCCGTCCACACTAAAACAAACGAGCTTGAAGAGCTTCCGCGAACGATGTTCCACAGTTCTCGCATTCAAACATGGACGAGGCTTTAGGTACATCAGGTATAATTATCAAATAGCGACATATCTGCAGTTCTAGCGGCGAATAAATTCCGCATTAAAATGGCGGGCATCTCAAAACAACAATCTATTGAAAAAATATATCTTTGCAAAACAGGCGATAAAAATAATAATTTTTTAATTAGCAGTTAAGATGAATTTTATTTATTTCTTGTGTAAATCGCAAATACTTCATTTTCGGGTAATTGAATTCTCAGTCTGTATTTATGAAAATATTTTTTTTAATCAAGACAAATATATAAACAAAATTATCTTAAAAGATGAAGACTATTTTGATGTGATATATTATATGTATTATAATTCGGATATTTGAAAGTTCAGAAAGAAATGCAGTCCATCATGTGTAAATGTAAGTGGTAAATTACGAGCATGGAATGTAGAAAGGTACAGGTTTGAGACCTCTAATGATTTGCGTTGCAGTCATTGTTTTCAGATACGATTGGAGTCGATGTGACAGTTTATGAGAACACCGACAATCAGGAAATGTTTTATGTTCATTTCCATACGATACACAAAAAAAGGGAGGTTACCCCAGAAAACAATTAACCCATTCTATCAGTCAGTGCAGTATTTGTGTCCTACTTAAGTGCATATCACATGGATTTATTTTGTTTCCTTCAATATGAAGCAAAAGTCCTGTAACCACAAACAGCGCTGTCCTCAATGGGTCCCAAAAATTAAGATATAGAATGATTCGTGCTATTAATGCTAATGTGCATAAATGTTGGATGTGCGCTCATCGATAAACTCATTATTTGTGTGGCAACTGCTGTTTGCTTAACGTTGAAGATAATGAAACAAACCTGATTGATAAGGCCTTTAAGGAAACACGAGACTCCCGATGTAGCGAAAAAAAAAAAAAAAAAAAAAAAAAAAAAGAAGCATGGAATTTATTGTGTTGAAGAAATTGTATTTTTAATAAATTTGATGAAATGATGTAATTCTGTAAAAATTGTAAGAAACATTCATAGAGTCACCAAAGGTTTAGAATATAATTTTATTATTAGAGTAGCAAAATCATTAAGAAATGAAGTTAAAAGACAATCTTTCTATACACCAATTGCACCTGAAATTCAACCTGAGCCCTTAGTTTCACAACTAGTATGAGCTAAAATAATACAAGCATATTATAAAATACATAGTATATATAAAAATATCACCCTATGTTTCTCTTTGGACATAAAATAATTATTTTATTGTGGCACATATTAAATACATGGAGGAAAACCACAAAATTCATATTCGTAGAGAAAATTGCATATGTATATGTGAAAAGATGCCAAAAACTATCTCATATATGTGAATGGTGAATTCTTTAAGTATAATTCAATATGGATCCACTTGTTTTACATTGCTTAAACCTGAATTAGATAGATATTTTCAAGCGAACTTTTCTTTTATAATGAAATTAATTTGTCTAACTAACAATTTTGATAAATTTGTATCGAACAATTTTGGAGAAACTACCCCATATTCCTGAGACTTTGATCACTGATTTAAATTAAAAAAGGGTTAGTTTTAAAAAAAATATTTAAATTATCAAATTAATGCAGCAATTCTCAAACTGTAGGGTATGGCAAAACGGTGTTATACAGATAAAAAAAAAAATCCCTGTATGCAATTTAAGGAAAATAATATGGAAAAACATTTTAAGAAATACAAGCTTTGATTATTGGGAATTTCAAAATTACTAATAACTATTCTTTGATTGGTAAAATTTTATCCAATTGAAATCTAAACACATAAAATTGGTAAAATTTTATCCGATTGAATCTGCAATTCCTTTCGCAACAACATACTGGAGCAATAACAGTTTTTTTTTTTCTCATATATTTAGAAAAAAAAAAATTTACGTTCATATGTTTATTATTAATTTATTTTCATATGTTTAGAAAAATGATTTATAATTCCTTCTAATAAGTTAGAGAAAACTTTCTGATAATACAGCATATTTCGAAGAATAAGAATAATAAAATTTAAAATCTTTTAAATCCAAACACTTAAAAATAACTTTAAAATCCAAACATCAACCTCCGATTCTTCAATAACATATTCATGCTATAGTGCATTTTTTTTTTTCCTCAGATTTCTATTAGGTCATATATTAAAAAAGAAAAAAAAATCCTATTTTTTAATAATTTAGAGCATCATTTAAAAATAATTTGAGGCAAAACCAACTCAAATAGGCGAATGGTGTATTTAGGGAAACTTTTCTGATGATACAACATAATTTGAAAAAAAAAAAAAATATTAAAAACATTTTAAAAATCTAAACACCAACCTCCGATACCTTTCCCAATAACCTAATCATGTTACAGTAGTTTTTTTTTTTTTTTTTCTGTCATCGGATTTCTATCAAGTCATATATGAAAGAAAAAATTTAATTTATTTAATAATTTAGAGAAAGTTTTCTGATAATACAACTGATTTTGAAAAATAACAGTGTCACACAGATTCATGATACTTAAAAATGATAATTATTTTTACGAATACAATTTTCTCACACAAAAAAAAAACTGTTTTTTTCACTAATTTGCACTGTGAATATTTTTTTTGCGTAAGAACAGTCTTTTATTCATATATTACTAATATGAGATGAATTGAGTAATCATAGAAATCACATCAACATATGACATTTTCTGATGAAAAAGGTTTGGGCACCAATAGCATTTCCCCTTGTTAGGTTGAAAAAGAATTTTTCACGAGTCTTCAAAGTATCGCTTAAAATACAGTAGACTCCAGCATAACACGAGAGATGCGTTACCCATTCATTATACGAAACATTCATTATTAGAAGTATTTATGCAACTGTAAGTCCTTCTTCCAATTTAAATGCTGATTACATTTGCCAATAGGATAAACAGACTTTTAAATAATGACAATAAAAACAAAACTATTTAATCTTCAAGGGCAATAAAATTTGTATAAATAAATACTAAAAAAATGTTTTTGAAACTTATTTGTGAACAACATTTCCAATAGTGAATAAATAAATAGTAAAATATTTTCATTTTCAATTCACTAAAAATTGACAAACAAATTTCTTCTTTTGTGCTTGAGAGCATATTATATTTATAAATTTATCGGTTAATTTTATAAGTCCTTATAAATGTTTACTTCTCTTTCATATATATAAACAACAGTTTAGTATATAAATAAGGTTCGTTTCTAAGCAAGAAGTTGAAGCAGATGTACAAATATTACATTTATCTTACTTTTTAAACATAAAATTAATTTTATGGTTTTCACTGGATATTTATAGCATCCTTTAATATAATGAGTCTCATTGTAGTATAATGAGTCTCATTGTAGTTAATTCTCATTAATGAGTCTCAGTTATTATATTGGAATCAATGAATTGTGCAAATTGCGTTGAGATAATTCTTCATTTTAAAAGGAAACGGTTTTAGTCTTCCTTGTCTTTTGAGAAATATTTTTTTGCTGAAATTTATTTTTATCACTCCTTAGCAAAATTATAAACAAATATTTTGCTAATGTTTCGTCCCATTGTTTTGAAGTCACTTTCACTCATTGAACGAGTTCTATTTTATGATCGTCAATAGCTAAATAAATACACACTTGTGACCATCATATGAAAATTGAACGAATAGTTCATGATTCACATTCGAATCACTTCTCATAAATGTCTCTTGCCAACTTTCTACCAACTATTTCATAAGAACTTTTGATTATAAATATTTGATTTTTGTCACAAATTAGCTAGTTTGGGTGGTGACGGAGGAAATGAATACTTTTGTGCTCTGTTTGAATCTTGGGAAGAAATAAGCCAATCATGATTCATCTGCCCACTGCCAAGAGAGATTGTTGTGCATGGGGATAGTAGTATGATCCAGGATGCAGTTGAGTTTGGTAACTTGGATTATTGACAATTGCCCGGACGTTATTGGATGTTGTATAATCCACAGCAGCGCAAAGCAGCCCCACAGAACTCTGGATGTTATTCTGAAATGGTATAGGAACATTGGAATGATCCCAGCTTGGATGGGATTGAACAACGAATCTTGATGCGGCGTTGGAATTGTAATAGAATGGGCTGTTCTTTGAGTTGCAGGTAAGGTCCGAACTTACTGGTAAATCCACCATAGTTTGCTGATTGAAGGTCAGTGGAAAAGGTGAAGATGGTGAAGGAGGATTTGATAGGCAATGCGATGGTGTGGACGAAGCTGATGGAGAAGACATCAAATTCTTCTTCTCTGATTCCTTTTGAGCATACGACAGATCCTGCTGTTGGTGACGATGAGGAAAAAGAGAAGCATCGGGGAATGCATTTGGATATTGGAGATTTCGAGGCTTATTTGGCGGTGGATACATCTTGTTCCCATTAGAAATTGGATAAACGGACGGATGGGAAACGGATATTTTGTTGGATGGACTCAGTAATGGATCGGAATGGGATCTGATGGAACAAGTGTTCGGATTGTTTGGACTGGGTGAAGACTGCATCCCGAAGTTTGTCATTGGTGTTAGATTGTTACAATCGGAACCTGTGGCTTGTCCTCAGATTGTGCATGGTTGCAATTTGGATTCGATATTGTTAAAGGAGAAGTCGGTGAATTAGTCGGAGGCGAAGAACCAGTCATACTTCTACCCGAGCTAGGAATGTCTTTCTCCGCAATTTGACAGTATATACCTTTAGATTTGAGTTCCTTCTTGTACTTCATGCGCCTGTTTTGAAACCAAATTTTGATCTGTCGCTCAGTGAGGTTAAGAAGGGTGGCCATTTCTATTCTTCGTGGCCTGCATAAATAACGATTGAAATGAAATTCCTTTTCCAGCTCTACCAATTGGGCACTCGTATAAGCTGTCCTTGCTCTTTTCGTGGTTTGTTCACCTGTAAGATAAGAAAAATATATTAATATAATTCAAAATTATAATTTTTATAGTAAAATTGGAGAAAGGCTAATACAAATTTTAATTTTAATTTTTGTAAACGATCCAAAATTTGTATAACTTGAGTTTCGAATATAAAAATAAATTTTTAGAAAATGTCATAATTTTCACATAAAATTTTAATAGTTAACAACTACTTGGCAATCTTTCTTTATCACGTTAAAAAACAAAAAAATTTTCTTTGCTATACTTTCACAATCATATTTTAGTCATCTTCACTTTTAATGCTATTGATGTTTTGATTTAAGGTTATAACTTAAAGGAAACTACAGTGGTTTTGCTTTGTCGCTCTACTCACTCTCTTAGTCATTCTGTGTACACTTTAGGCTAATTAGACCGAGACCTGCAGTTTAACGTGGATTCCAAACCACTAATAAAGGCCAAAGCGCTAGCCAATTGTCCACCAGGTCAAGAAGAATATATTTAAAAGAACTGATTCATTGAAAAAGACTCTATTGCAAAGTTTTAATGGAGATTTATTGCCTTTTTTTCATGATTTTCGATTTTAAAAGTTTCATTTAGATATGCGAGACAAAATGGAATGAACCTAAAATGTTTAAAAAATATTATATATCGAAGCAATTGTGTTTTTCTCTTTATGTTTCCAGAACTTATGAACATTTACAGTACATCTGAAATTTTGAATACGAGTCATTGTGAACTTCTTTAGGATTGCCCCACATTATGTATTTTTTATGCAATAATTAAACTTTCTTTTACAAGATATGAATGGCTGGCAAATACTTTTGTGAATCACTGTAGATAAATTTTCAAATTCAAACAGCAGTAACCAGTAATAGAATGTGCAGGCCTTTTTCCAGAACAGAAAGAAAATCTTAATATTTTTCTTATGTTAAAATTCGTGATGTGTGAGACAAATTCCCAGAATTTTATTCGCGTTTGGGAAAGAAGCGCTTTTGGCAAAGTGTCTTTCGATTCGGGATGCAAGAAATCGGGTTCGGTGGCTTGCTTTTAACTGAATAAACTAGTGTTGAGGCAAGCAGCCGGAGGAAAAGACACATGAAAGCCAAATCTTATGCGGCACATTTGAAGAGGAAGATTGTCTGCCGAATGTTAAAACGTTAGTAGAAGATAGGAAAATCGTCTCGGACAGCGATGAACCAGTGAATCGTAAACAAAGTGCGTGTGCCGTATTCAAATACCAACCCGCCTGATTTGCATTTGAAACACAGAGCTTGAAATTGAAGAATGGACTCTCTATTCATCATAGCGTAACACGCCAAATTTGAATAACCTGGAAACGGGCCAGATAATATTATAACTAAGATCGAAAATTCTCGACGGGGTGGGAGGGGGTTGAGACGAGGGGTTCGTGTACAGACACACCAAAAAAAAAAAAAAAAAAAGGGAAATGTAAGTAAATAAATAAAGGAAAGTAAATCCAGCGTGTCTTATCAAATATAAATCATCCCAGCAAGTTTTTTTTCCAAATGCAGAAAATGGAATCAGCAAAAACGGTGAATCCACATCATTTGACGCACACTCCTTTTCCCCCATCCCTTCTTTTTCTTTCACTTCTATCTTTCCCCATGCAATACGACTTCTTGCGTGCATATATCAGTCTAATACCTACATCTTCTATTCTCAGATAATTCTATGTCCCCTTTTCTTCCCTTAGCCATGTTTTATGCATACTTCATGAAGCTCGGATCTTCTCCAAATGGACCACAGTCATATTTGGATTACTGTGTTTAATATGTTTAAAATGTAAATTTGGGGATATATATTTTTTTATGCTTCTTGTGCAAATCAAATAAAGAGGAGCACATCCCAAAGCACCACAAGAGATAGGGAGAGAGGAAGAAAAAAAATGTTGTGATGTGGTTGAAAAATACATATCAATCTACGTGACATTTAGTTCGTTTTATTCCTGTCAATGAATTTATTAACTGATGGAGTGCGTTAGTGTGAAAAATAAATAAATAAATAAATAAAAGAGAAATCAGCAAGGACGGAAAGGAGGGAGAACGGTTTCTAAAATATTCGCTTCATTTATAATTTACTGCTTATATATAGAGATGCATTTCCTTCAAGTTTTAATATCTGATTTAATAACTTTCTCATGCAAATAATTGCGTTTTTTACTGGAATGATGGACGAGCAGTTCTTCTTTTTCCCTACATCATTTTCGCCACTAAAAGTTTAATATCCAAGGAATGAATGTTGGCCTCTCTCCCCGTGCTTTTAATGAGCATTACGTAACAAGCATTGACTTCAAGAAGAAAGTTATGATGCATAAATCCTAGATACTTCACTTTTTTTTTTCTTCCACCCAGAATATCTTTGCGGTAATGTTCCATCTTCTTCTTTAGCATCGTTTCTCAGTTTTCGTTATAAGATTTTGATTTTAGTCAATGGTGTCTGCATTTTGATATCTTTTCAATTATAAGTAGAAAAAGTTTTTTTTATATGCAGCATTACTAAGTAATATTTTGTAAATGTTAAATGTAATATATTTGTATTTATTTTACAAAAATTGTGAAATTGAATTCTTTGACTGAAATTTAATAAACAATGACCAGTTTTGTTTGGTTTGTCGCTCGATTGTCATGTTGTGCATACTCTGGGCTAATTAGACCGGGATCTACAGTTTAACGTGCTTTGGTTTGATTTGTCGCTCTACGGTTATTTTATGCAGACGGGGATAATTAGGCCGGGACCTACAGTTTACCAGTGGATTCCAAACCATTAACAAACATCCATGCCACTGCCAAGATTCGAATCTGAAACCTGTGGTACCAAAGGCCAAAGCGTTAGGCAATTGGCCATCTGGCCGCCAAACAATGATTAGATACAATTATTTAATAAATCTAAATATCGTAAATATAAATATTTATTATTTTAATGAAAAATATTCTAATCAAAAGAATAAAACAAAAAAAAATTTAAAAACATAATAATCAACTGGATCGATATACAGGTTACCCATAAAATTTAGAATTTAACGTAAGAGCAAAATACATAACAGCAATCTTAAAAAAATAAAAAACTATAAAATTCCAAATGATTTTCACTTTGAAAAAAAAAACTGTCTTTGCTTTCACCAGACGATCTTTTAGAAAAAGCTCGTGAAAAAAAAAAATTTAGAAAGAAATTTAACTATAAAAAGCTCTAGTAAGAAATTAAAAAACATTTACATTATTTAATAATTTAATTATATAATGATTAGCTTGTGAAAGAAATTCAAAATAGTATTTATAAAAAACTCGTGAAATAAATTTTTAAAAATGGCAGATTTCAGTGAATAGGCCCAAAATTGAAAGTCGTTCAGTTCACCCCGTTCCCGAAAACAATATCCATAATTTTATGTGTAAAACTACCTTTAATGTTATTTCTTGATTAAAAATTATTTTCTAAAAAGCTGTTATTAATTACGTTTATATCAAGCAAAGAACTAAAATTTATTATTATTTTAAATCCAACCACGTCGCCTATGTTTTGAAATTTTGAATTAATCATATTTGAAAAACCAATATTTCAAAGGAATAAAGTATTCTTTAGTAGCTGATTCATAAAACAGAAAAAAAAAAACTAAATCAAATCTAAAAAAAAATATTCATATATAAAATTAAATATAAATTTCAAGTCAACAATTAAACATTTTATATACATATATAAAATCAAAATTAAGGGCTGTAAACTCTTAAAAAGCAACAAGGTATTATAAATTGATTGGATGTTTGAAACGGCTTGTTTGCTTAAATTTTCCTGTAATTAAAAAGAGTAAATCGTAAACATGTGCATTTGGTTTTAAAAAAATTGCAAATGATTCATAAGATCTACTACTTTCCCCATTATAATCAACTATTATTTTTTTTTTTTCTACCTTAAATTCTCTTCCATATTTATTCTACCTTGTATAAGCAATTTTATTGGCATACAAGGTTTATTTAAGCAATTTTATTTTATTTTTATAAAAATTAAGCAATGGCATTGCTTAATTTTTATAATTCTACTTATCTGCTTTTACTGCAATGCTATGTGCAAAAATATAATAGTTTTAAATATTGGAATTAAAATATGATTATTTCTACAAGATTCATACTAAATGATTTCAAACATTCTGATTATTATTGAAGTACTTTATATACTATTTAAATATTTCCAAAACTTTTATATCCTGAGCTATAATTACAGAATTAAATAAAAATAAAATTGCTTCTCAATTACAACTTCAAATAAAATTCTGCGCTATATTCTTATTTTAGAATCTACAATGACACTGACATATATGATTAAGTTTAATTATTTTAAAATAAAATAATTATGATTGCAAAAAATTAATCAGTCAGGGAATAATTAAAATATAATCAGTAGAACTCAACAATGATTCGGCGTATATCAACACTTATCGCTTTTCATAATATATATATATATCAACGCTTACTTTACGCACACATCAACGTATTTTATACCATTTTTACATTGTTTCGTAAATTATTATTGTTTATTTAAACTTTAAAGACCAGTACACTAAAAAGTACCCTCGACATTTGAAAATTGTTCATGACGAACTCCCTACATTTGTAAAAAGGAACTACTGTGCTTTGAATTTAAGAAATATTTTAATTTTTAATTTACCATTAATACACAACGACCATACACGTGGACGGCATTATTTTTTACTTATTTATTGCTTTACTAATTATTTCTGGCTTGCTAAATTTCTTCTCAATTGCAACTTCAAATAAAATTCTGCTCTATATTTTAGAATCTACAATAACACTGACAATGTATGATTACGTTTAGTAATTTTAAATCAAAATTATTATTATGGCAAAAAGTAAATCAGTTCGAGAACTATTCAAAAATAATCAGTCGAACTCAACAATGAAAACAAAGGATTGGGCGTATGTCAACACTTATCGCGTTTTATGCTATATATCTCAACAATTATCGCATTTTATATTATATATGTCAACACTTATCGCAATTATAGCATTTATACATTGTTTAGTAAATTATTATTTTTATTTTAAACTTTAAAGGCCAACAGTAAAGACCGTAAGTATCGACATATATAGTATAAAACGCGATAACTGTTGATATACGCCGAATCTTTTGTTTTTGTTGAGTTCAACTGATTATTTGTAAATTGTTTTTCCTTAACAAATTTATTTTTTTCCAATAATAATAATTTTAGTTTAAAATAACTAAACGTAATAATATATGTCAGTGTTCTCGTAGATTCTAAAATAAGAATATAGAGCAGAATTTAATCTGACGTTGTAATTAACAAGTAATATGAAAAAAAAAAAAAAAAAATTTAAAGTCAATTCCTGCTTTTTTTTTCACTATATTGCAGAAAGTCTTTTAAAAATAATTTTCATTCATTTTTAAGTTTATCTGGCATCTATTGGTAGATATATGCAAATTAAATCTAGAAAAAACCAAAATTAATTAATTAAATTTAATTACTGAATTAATATTTGAAAAACTGTATTAACATCCAGTGGCATCCACTACAAGTTCAAAAAAATGTATTTGAACTTGAGTGGACGAATAAAAAGTATTTTATGAACGATTGAAAATTTGAACAAGATATATATAGGGAGAGTGTGAGCTAATAGAAGGAATTGAAAAAAAAATACCCTCGACCATTGAAAATCGTACACGACGAACTCCCTACATCTGTGAAAAAGAACGGCTGTGCTTTGAATGAATGAACCATTCACAGACAACGGTCATACACGTGGTACTATTTTTGTATGTATTTATTGTTTTTCTAATTATTTCTACTTCGCTAAACTGTTTTCGAAATTTAATGAATAAAACGTTTTAAAAAAGCTAAATATATTTTTTTTTTCTTCACACAATCATTCGTCCTTGAAGAGGTTAAAATTCTACGCTATGTTTCTTGTTGCTTAAGATAGTACAGGAAGTATGGGAAAAAAGCTGACAGTTTTAAAAAAAGAATAACATGGAAAAGACTGTTACAGAAAATTCCATGGCGTGGGCATCAATTTTAATGTAATTAAAATTATATTAAAAATAATAAATAGATTATATAACAAATCATCTGAATAATTATAAATTGTTATAAATTTATATATTTATTATAAATTTTTACTAACCAATTAATGTAGTTAAATTCAGGTCCTCTCACCGCAATTTGCTGCAACAATTCTTTTTAACCTGACAGTTTTCAAAAGGAATAACATGGAAAAGACTATTGTAGAAAATTCCCTTGACGCGGGTATGAATTTTAATGTAATTAAAATTATATTAAAAATAATAAATATATTAAATAAGCAATCATCGAAATAATTATAAATTTTCATATTTATTATAAATTTTTATTAAATAATTTAATGTAGTTAAATTCATGATGCATTGGAATTTGTTGCAATATTTCTTATTTAACTTCAACAATATTACTGTAACTCGTCTTTTTGAAAAGCATGAGGCTTTCTCGGAGCCCTCTGTATTACAAAATATGAAAGTCATTGCAGCGTGGCTCTGTCTTAGGGATAAAAATACGAAGAACTCTCATTGTTGTTTCCTCAGCAATGACTCATAACGCTATTTTTAAATTGTCCCAGGAACACCATTGAGTCACAATGAAAAATTTTCGTTGCACACGGCCATGCCACGGAAACATGAGAGATCAGATAACCTACCTGAAGGCAAGGGCGAAGGCTTTTTTTGAAGGAGGAGGGGCGAATGTCAATGTTCGAAACTTTTTTTTATATATATATTGTATAAGAAAGAATATTCTTTTCTTTTTAAGAGGTGTAGGTTCTACCTATAAAAATTCCTGATACCGTTTAAAAATAATATATACCTTAAACCATATACCTAAATAATATATACCATATAATATAATATAGATAGATAGCCATACCATTTAAAGATACCTGAAGCTTATGAAAACATCAACGAAACAATTAATATGCATAGAAAAAAAGTAACAATATATGCCTCAAAATATTTAATCAGTTTAAAAACTGATAACCTCTATAAGAATAATTAATAAGATTATTCGCTGTTTAAATATTCTTAAGAGAAGGTATTGTAATTGCATAATTATAATGCAATACATAACTTTTATAAATAATTTTTATAATTTTTATGTATCGCATAAGGAAAAAGTAATGTTTTTAACTTTAAGAGAAAAAGACTCTACCTATAAAATATCATTTAAATATAATATATACCATATAATATATATAATAATTTATATAAATACCATACCATTTAAGAAATTCCTGGCGCTTATGAAAACATCAACTAAATTATTAAAATACATAAAAAAAGTAGCAATGTATGCCTCAAAAACATTTCATCAGTTTAAAAATTGATAACCTATATAAAAATAATTAATAAACTCATTTGCTGTTTACATATTCTTAAAGTAAGGTATTGCAATTGCATAATTATAATACCTATTATAATTTGTATACATACCATTGAAAATTTTTATGTATTGCATAAGGATATTTATATATGTTTTAATTTTAAGAGACATAGGCTCTACATATAAAAATTCCTCATACCATTTAAAAATAATATATATACCTTATAATATATACCATATAATATCTATCTATCTCTCTAGATACTCTACAATTTAAAAATTTCTGATGCTTATGAAAACACCAAGGAAACAATTAATATGCATAGAAAAAAAGTAACAATGTATGCCTCAAAAATAATTAATTAGTTTTATCTATATCATCTATAAAAATAATTAATACGCTTATTCACTGCTTAAATATTCTTGTGGGAAGGTATTGTAATTGCATAATTATAATACTTGTTATAGTTTTTATACCTAGTTAAAATTATACCGTTTTTTTTAATTTCTTAATTATTATACGTATAAAAAGGCAAATGGCTTGGCAACCTGAATGGCATCAGTTCAGAATAGGGTTTAATTATCGTCTTCATCATTAAATTATTTTTTGCTTTAATATGTCGCTAAAAAATGAGCTATATAGCTAAGGCTATATTTTTTTGTTCTTGAGAGTTGTTCGATTATTTAAAAAAGACGTGAAAAGTATGATATTTCTGCGTGTAAAATAAAAGACACAATTAATAAAAAAGAAGAAAAAACGTCAAAAAGTAACATTTGACTGAGGAAAACAGGTAAAAATGCATACCGAATAAAGGTACTTTACAATGCTTGTTATATTTAAAGTTACATCTCATGTTTTAAAAATACAATCAGATCCCCCAAATAACTATTACAAAATCTTTAAACAAAATTATAAAATTTAATTTCAAGCTAACATAAACAAAAAGAAAAAAATAAACATGACGTTCACTTGCTAACGCCAAAACGTGTTTCTCAGCCTTAGACTATGTACAAATTGTTGTATGAAAATTATTTGGCAAGTGAAAAATGGAAGTATGCTTCTACAATTGATGCGGCTTGATGGCCACTTGGTTAGCGCTCTGACCTTTGGTACCAAAAGCTTCAGATTTGAATCCTGGCAGTGGCATAGATGTTTGTTAGTGGTTCGGAATCCACGTTAAATTGTAGGTCTCGATCTAATTAGCCCAAAAATAAAAAAAAAAAAATATGTAAAATATGTAATATGTACAAAATATGACCGTAGAGCAACAAACCAAATCTATAATGGATGAGGATTGGATAAGTTTATCCGATTGCAACAGAAAAGATCAATTAACTACCGAAAAAGATCTAAAACATTTGTACAGATAAAACAAGGAAATTTTGCTGCTTTTTTTATGATTATTATTGGAATCTCATGTAACGAAAAATTTTAAATAACGAAAAAAAAAATGTCAAAATTAACTCGGATTACTATCAAAAATATGCTTTAACACCTATTTTCAAAGAAGATGTTTCCTAACTTTACCTAAACAATCTTCACTGCGTTAAGTTTCATCAAGACAAAGCTACCAGTCATAATTCTGAATCTACTGTTCTATATTCGGAAAAAACGATAATTGAGACAGGAATTGTGGCTATTCTGTTTAAATGCCTCCCACCCAAGTCCCCCAATGTATTTACTATGAATTACTGAACATTTGGGCTTTTAAAACAAACTCTTTATAAGCAGCATCCCAAAACTGGACGCATTCTGTAAAATTGGGAATGAGTATTGAAACCTAGCAAACTGTTGATGAAACCAACAAACTAAATCAACCTTGATATTTTAGGAAAAGTCCTTTTATCTTAGAAATCAAGATGTTATATGAAAGTTTAACTAAGGGGCTATCAGACTGAACATGTTTGAAACTTAAATTATCTTCGTTTTTTTTATATTTGTATGTTCATAATCGTTACAAAAATTTGCGAACACTCTCTATAGTTTTTTACTTCCATTTTTGTTTGTTTTTAAGATTTCTTCACATTTTAAGATATTTTCAGGCACTGATGATTTTAATTTTTACCACGATATCTACTATTTTTTGTTCCACTATTTCGTTTTCACATAATTTAATTTAGAATACTATTTTTAAATTTAAAATATATATATTATTAATTGAAGGAAAGTAGCCATCTGTAGATCCAATATTCATCCGATAGGATTGGTTTGGTTTGTCGTTCTTCGGTCATTTTGTGCATACTTTAGGTTAATTAGACTGGGACCTACAGTTTAACGTTTCATTAAAGTGACGAAATCAGTAGCCTGTGTAATCTGTCTTCCTTCCCAAGCTTTGCTTCATTAAAGATGAAACGGTTAATATAAATAACGTTAACATAAAAGGTTAATACAAATAAGTTAATATGAAGAAAAGCGTTCAGTTATTTTTCTAACAAAAAATTAATATTTATTACGTATCATATACATGACAGAATATTAAATTGTTCATTTTTTTTTTTTTGTCCCAACTCAAAAGTAGAATTTGTAATATTTGATAAGGAATAATATTTATCAATAAAAGATTTCTTTGAAAAAAATTAAATTTTATTACTTTACTCGTCTTAAATAAGTTTCGATTGAAATATATATAAATTAAGTGTCTTTTATTGTATTTTTTAATTCAAAACTCATTCCAACAAGTAACCCTGAATATTTAATTAGGAATACCAGCTATCAATAAATGACTCTTTTTTTTTTTTTTTTTTTTTTGGTTTTGGTTTTGAAAAATTCAATTGTATGACTTGACTTATCCCACCTCAAGTTTGAGAAAAGCATACATTATTAAAATAATTCCAATATTTTCTTCTAGAAATGAGCCCAAATTACACCAACCCTTTCCGTAAAGGAACTTTTCCCCTAGGAAGAAGACAAGCAAGCCATCCTTAAAATGCCAAACAAAACTGAAACCCGTTGTAAAGCTAGAATATTCCATTCTTCTTTTCTTAAAGTACTGCATAAATCTCTCTGGGGAGAAGACTTGAGGATGAGCAATGTGAAAAAAAAAAATAAAGGAAGAAAAGATAAAAGTAAGCCGAAGCTTTAGTCGAATTCAGAGCTACAAATGAAAGCTGCTGGTGAAAGGGTAGGATCTAAGTCTTTTACTCCCAGCTGTCTACTTAACCCGCCTTTGTTCTTGAATATGCAAATCAGGAGACACAAGCAAGGGGGAATTTTAATGATTGCTGGGAAATAAGAACCTCTTGGATAGAGTTTCCCTTCAGGTCGCGATGCTTGATGTAAGGAATTTAAATATTCACTTGGCTTTTCGAGCTAACCAATAGGGTTTAAATCGCATCTTCAGCGATTGGAACTTTTCCATTATTGTTTGGGATTCATCATCTGCACAAAAGCTTTCGTGGCTTTGAGGAAAGTTAGGCTTCAACCCCCACCACCCCTAACCTGATAAGTTCGGAAGTAAAACCACCACAAGTTTTTATTTTGTTTTTTCTTCTTCAAAACGTTATTCGCAGTGAACTTTAATATTTTGAGATTTGAACCCAAATATCTTATTAGCATTTGTCATACTCACAAAGAGTAATGTATGCCACCAGGATTTCACCATCTTTTTCAAAGCCAAGAACGCCCGTTTCAAAAATCACGCTATTTTTTAGTCCGTAACAATAGCAAAACTGAAAAACGGAAGTATACTCGATGCAAAATTTTCATCTGTTATAAGATAATAAAAGAGGCACTTCCTGGTTTTATTGCGATATTTATTGCAGTCATTATTTACTTCAAAATGAACAGATCTATTGAGAATCTTTTTTTTTTTTTTTTTTTTTTCGCTATCCATACATTTGTATAAAACACCATGTTTTTTAAAAAGCAAATCAATTTCCAAGTAATCGACTATGAAACTTGAGAAAAATAAGTTCATCCTTTTCAAGAAATATTATACCAGTTTCATCATTACTTTCATCAATTTTTTACGAGATGTTATACCGATTTCGCCTTAAATTTTTATTTACAAAAGAATAATTTAAGTCAAAATCAAAATTAAAAAGCTTTACAGCCTAAGATCCAAGCATCAAAGATATTTTATATTACTATTATAGTCACATTGATTCTTGGCATTCAATCTTCTAATACGACGTGCTCAGTTACGTTAACACATGGAGAGTGAGGAATAAAATCTTAAATTTAATGTTGTCGTCACTGTAACAATACGAAAACTCCCTATTAGGTTAGCGGCTTGGTGGCCAATTGGCTACCGCTCTGGCCTTTGGTATCACAGGCTTCAAACAGGGATGTTAGTCGTTCGGAATTTACATTAAGCTGTAGGTCACGGTCTAATTAGCCCAAAACGTGCAAAAAAAAATGACCGTAGAGCGGCAAACCAAACCCTATAAGGTTGTTTCAAATTTGAAACAGCATTATAGATTATATTGACAATTTATCTTCAAATTATTTACAACTGATATTTTGAAATGAAAGATAAATAATGTTCTATGTTAATGACAGAATTTTCGATAATTATACTAAGAAATGTTCGATAAACATCGAACTTAAGTCATGTACCTTTACTACTTACCATTTTGGCGTACAACTTACTTTTATTATATCCAGATTATACACTATAAAATGTAAGCTCTTTATCTTCAGATTTAAATTCGAAACTTTTCTTTCAAGTTTTTATAAAATGATAACAAAATTATTCCTTACTGAAATTTAGTTCCCCAAGTTCTCGTGAATTAAAAAACGTCTAAAATATATAATTGTTCTTATGTTATTAGTTATTATATGTAATTGTGTTTATACCTTTACCACTTACCTTTTGACATGCAACTACTTTTTGACTCCATTAAGATTATACATTATAAAAAGTAAACTATTGATTCGTAGATATAAATTCGGAAACTTTTTTTTTATGATATCAAAATTATTCCCTACTGGAATTTAATTCAATATTTCGAAGTTCTCATCAATTAAAAAACGTCTAAAATATATAGTTGTGCTTATTTTTATAGATTAATTCAAATTACATAAACTTATTTTAAATATATCAATAGATAATGTGATAAATGTTAAAAAATGGCAAATAAATCTTATAAAAACAGAAATTAAAACAATAAATATACATTATTATATATCTTTTTATTAATTAATTTACTAGTTGGCCACTAATTGAGAATTAGATATTCCCAGAGTCCTAATTATTTATCTGAATAAAACATAATTATACAAGATATAATTTTCATTAAAATTCTTTTGTCCTATTCTTAATGGACGAAATAATAAAAATCTGTTGTACTGTGGCTTGAAAAGAAAGAATTCCATTAAAATAAAGTCACAACCCGTTAATACTCAAAATCAGTGTACACTCCAAGTTACTCTAAGGATATATAAAAAAATAATTATAAAAAAATTCATTTTTTCCCGCCACTTTTTGTCCCCGGTACTAGAGTTTTTTTTCTCTATCCAACAATTTATCATCAAATCAGTCTCCCTTCTTCCCCCTTGTGCAATCATATAATTGCATTCTCTGCACGACTTAAGTATAAATGGTTGGTTTTAATGAAGATTTAATTTCTTTTTTATGCGTCTTACTTAAGCTTTCATTAGTTTTGGAAGGACCCTGGATACTTGATTTGGAATATTTTTTTATCAAAAATAATACATTCTTGGAAAAATTGCTACAAGCTGTGAAGATATATGTATATACATTTTTTAGTTTTAGTATAACTACACACAAACAAATGGGAATGTCTTAATATAATTTTCAAACGCCATTAAAGGAGAGCTAGTATTGTAACATGTCTGGTTATTTGTTCACAAATTAAAATATTACAAAAAATCTTTGAAAATTAATTCCTCTGTGGTTAACATCAAAAAGAAATTAACATCTAACATTATATCAATAGGTTTCATAAATAGTGAATCACTTTTAGAGTTTTTAATGTATCTTATTAGAGATTATATTATCTTACGAAAGACTCTGGATATTTGATTTCAAATATTTTTAATAAAAATAACACATTCTCGAAAGAATTACTACAAGCTGTGAAGAACATTATATGCATACATTTTTTTAGTTTAGTACTAACTGTTGGGAATGCTTTACAATTTTCAAACATCAGTAATGGAAAGCAAATATTGAAACATGTCCGGATATTTATTGACAAATTAAAATACTACGAAAAAAAAAAACATTTTTGAAAATTGATTCCTCTGTGGTTAACATCAAAAGGAATTAACATCAATACATTTCGTAAATAGTGAATTATTTTAATAAAGGTTTAAGTTTTTCAATGCATCTTATTTAAGATTATATTATCTTCTTTCGAAAGTCACTGGATATTTGATTTCAAATATTTTTAAAAAAAAAATACATTCTTGAAAAATTGCTGCAAGCTGTAAAGCACATACATGTATTACTTTAATACTAACTGTTTACAAACAGATGAACATGTCTTAATTCAATTTTCAAACGTCATTAAAGAAAATCCAGTATCGTAACATGTCTGGATATTTGTTCACAAATTAAAATACTATAAAAAAACATCTTTGAAAATTAATTCTCTGTGGTCAACATCGAAAAGAATTAACAACTGACACATAAGATCGATACGCTCCATAACAATTCTTAAAAGTTTTCTTTAAAAAATTGATGGATCCGTCGTGTTAATGGAAAAGAAATTTTCTCCATAAATTCACAGTAAAAGCCTTTTCAATTTGAACTTCAATCAGAATATTTTGCTTTTAATTTTACGCTGAACAAGCGGCTCCTTCACAATTATTGAATCCACCCAGACCTGCATTATTACTCGACTTTGCAAAACTGTTAATAACCTGGTTTTCGATTACCGAAAAACAAAATATTAGGCCAAGCTCTCCGAATTGATTAAAACAGAAAAAGAAGGCCGCTGCTCTACGTAATTAGACCAAGAAGGATAGAAAGTCAGCTTCCTTTAAAAAGTCTTTTATTAATGAACGCCTTATCAATTAAAAGGTAACGGAAAAACTTTCTCTTCCAACCCAACTTGTATCGAAGCTTTGGGTATTTAGATTTGAAGCCGCAACACTCAGGTTCTGATTTTAATGAGTGTGGCGCTTCCGCTGATTAAAGCTTTGCTGAAACCACTAATTAAAAGTTGTCTTCGGCACCCTCCCTTTCTTAAAGCTTTCTTGTCTTATCGCGGCTGGATAATTAGAAAGGTTCAATAGTTGGTGCACCTGTACCACAGATCAATTAGTATCGTTCCCTCCGAGATGAGGGAGGGCTGTTGGGCGAAAGAAATGTCACAATTCTTTCCTCCCCCACCCAGTTTTTTTTTTCATCCACCCCCGCTTTTGTTTCTTTTCTTTGGATTACAATGATCGGAAACGGGGAATCGAAGAACCTAATAAGATGTTGAGAGTACGTTAATGATAAAAATGGAAACCGCTCTATCCGGTTTTTTGTTGAGTGAGTGGTTCGGTTCTTTTTTTAATGGAAGCAACTATTGATGTATAAATAAGGCACAACTTTCCTTGCTTCTTGTCTTTTCTTTTCTAGTTTGCATAAGTCCATTACGTAAAAAACAGACAAATGTACAGTAATGTCGTTGTATTGCAACAAATAAGCAACAGCATAAATTGTAGCAACAAATAAGTACAGTAAAAATAGGTGAATAGATTAATTTTATTCAACAGTTGAGCTAATCTTAAAAGGCTTGGTGAATTTATAAAATGGAATACAAATTCGTTGAATAAAAACCAAAAGAAATACTGTTGCTATCCGTAAGAACAAATAAGTCAATAAAATAAAATTTTAACACAACATGGAGCTAATATTGTCTCAGCAAATATAAATTTCTAATATACAATATTTTATTCCGTGTGATTAGCGAAAAATTTTGGAAAATACTTACTACAGTTTGTTTTTAACATTGTATCCTTTTAATATAGGGTATAAAAACGTTATTATAATAAAATAATACAATGCTATAAAGTAACTATAATAAATATTAAAATAATTTTATAAATTTTTTTCACTATTTTAAATAAAAATTTAACTTCATAAAATATTTGCCAAGTTGAAATTGTTAAACATTTAAAAAAAAAATACATGTAATATGTAATAAGTTATTTCAAATATTAATAATAGAAGAACACAATGCTATAATGCTATTTTAATAATAATATTTAAGGTAAATTTTGTAAGAGATAAAAATATCTATCCTATAAGAGTTTCAAAATATTTGTAAAAGTTTTAAATTTAATAAATTATTTTAATTTTTTATTTTTCTGTTTATCTGTAGCATTTTAAAAATATTTGAAAATATTTTTATTATATTAATATTTTTCTTTTTAAGGGTTTTGTCTTTAAATATTAAAATATTTTTATAAATTTTTCTAATTATTTCATATAAAAATTTTGCTTCAATAAAATATTTATCAAGCAAATGTTAAACATTTTAAAAAAATACATATAATACGTAAATAAGTTATTTCAAATATTAATTTAAAATTTAATATTAAATAATATTTTTAATATTTTTAAAATTTAATATTAATTTTTGAAATACATAAATTATGCTATTTATTTATTACTATTATTATTACTTGATTTATTCAATGAATACAACCTGAAATTTGGACAATATTTTTAATCATCTTACAGTGTTTTTAAAAATAAATACAGCATTATATAATTACTAAGTTATTAGTTATTGCTAAATTATTATTGTTATATTATTAGTTATTGTTTTTAATTACTTAGTTTATTTATTTATTTTTTTTCACTTCAGATTTTCTTCGCAATAACTAATTTAACATGAAATCAAATGGAAAATGGGCGATGCAGACGTCACTATATCACGATGCGATATCATAAAATACTTTTTTATTTAATTTACTTAAATAGTTTGTATACAAGAGTATTCACATGCTTTACACTAAACAATCTTGGAAGACAAGCTATATTTTTTTTTTTTTACTACCTGAAAGAATACATATTTGAATTTAGGCATCCAATCACAGATAATCTCCGAATCGTATTATTCTGTATCAGTTCAGAGATCAAGATTTTAAAAACAAGATTTTTACAGCTATGTTTTTCAGTATAAAGAAAAACATTGATATGCAATGCTTTACTTTGTTATAATAGCAGACAAAAAAAAAATTAGTCTTCTTCAGAATATTATGAATTAGAACTTATATACAAAGAAATTATTATTAAGGACTATATTAGATGACTTGAATATTACATCTAAGTAAATATGTATTAATTGTAATTGCTCGCTGTAAAAGACATTAGTTAAATTCCTTTTTTAATTAACAATATTAGTTGCTCCAACAATTACACCCTATTGTTCCAACTATTACAGCCCTAATGTTTCATTAAAAGTTGTATGCTATTCATTAAAAGTTGTATGCTATTCATTAAATATAAAAGTGTATCCAATGGGACAGCCCCTGCTATAAATTTTTACTCATTTGGTGTCTTTTAAAATTTGGTTTTGGTTTGTCGCTCTAGGTCATTTTGTGCACACTTTAGGCTAATTAGACCGGGACCTACAGCTCAACGAGGATTCCGAACCACTAACAAACGCGCCCTTTTTAAGATGCAAAATACTAAATATGCACAAAATGATTTTTTATTTAAAGAAAGGATCGAAATTTCATTCTGTCTAAGTTAAATCACATTTTTAATAAAATTACCTGAAGTTATAATTAATTCAGAGTTGATTAACTTAACTCGCATTACATAATTTTGGATCATGAAAATATTTTAAAAATATAACCAGAAGAATTGATTTTCAATTCTCTACCATGATTCTTGAATTAAATAAAATGTATAATTGTACCTATTAAGAACTTCTTCATTGGCGCAATAGCCCCATGGCCAAGGCCTTCTGCTTACTGGCAGATTTCGAAAAAAGAGAAATTTTCTTTTTTTACAGGATAGTTTGTCAACCCCACACCCAACAGCCATATGAGACCGGGAATTAAAAATTTAAAAAAATGTATACTTATCACTTAAGATACATATCAACCAATTTTTTAAAATCTTATTATACATCAAGAAATCATTGTAAATTAAAGGCAATGAAATTGTATAGCCCCAATTACCCAAATGATATACAAGAAACAAATATAGAAATAAAAAAAGAAAAATAAGTCGGATAATAAAATAAATGGCGAGAAATAATATCTAAAATTAAACAGAGAAATAAAAATATTACTACTTAAATATTTCGTACATTTGTAACAAACTCAACTGCCTAATAAAACTTTCCTTGGACATCATGGAAAGACTTTTTATCGAATCAAATAAAACAACCTTTATAATTTTTAATAAAATACATTCTTTAGAAGTTTTTATTGGTCAGTTACTCAAAAACGCGCTGTAGTAAGGCAGCACGAATTGAGTTTAAAATTTATTTAGCCACTGACGCGACTTCCTCTTCCACTGCGAAGAAGGTCCGATAACGGGATCTAATATCCAATATGATAGCCCAATAAAATGCCGCTGAACTGGAGGGGCATTTGTCATTGAGACGGTCGAGTGATAAGAGGCCAACAATACCCGTTAACCACTCACGCAGCTCTATTAGAGCGCTGTTGTAAATCTCGTGGCAATTGATTTATCTGCAGTGGGGTCGGGAGAGGCGTGACTGCTTGCTTTCACTTAATACTCCAGAAAACCTTTCTCCCCAGCAATGAATCTTCTGGAGCTCTCACTTCGCTAAATTGTTAAAGTCAAGCATCATCACGCGGATCACGGAAATGTTGCGCTGCCACTCTGTTGCCTCCTTTAGTGGAGGGTGGAACTCGCCAAGAAAAGAAATCACGCTCTACAAGACTACAAGAGCCTGCTGGAGGAATTTTAATTGCTGATTTCCGCGATGTCTCCCTCTTGTTGATTTTTATTTCCATGCTCTACTATTAAGCGGAATCAATGATTTTTTTTTTTACTGTTTTATTTGTCAATATGGATTGAATCTTTGGTCTTTTGTAGATTATTCGTTTTGTATACTGTAAATAAATATTTCACTGAATAGCAATCTGAATTCGTAGATTAAATAGACATACTACAGGTGTGTTTTTGTATTCCAATTCTGACTACAATGTGAGATTGACGCCATATTAGATTTGTATCTGTATTAAATTAGATTCCAAATTAATAAAATCCTTTTGAAAACCCTATGTAAGCTTTTTATATTGATTCGGAATTAATTGTTGTTACAAATTGGTTTATTCAAAATCTATCTATCTCATTTTTGGTATCTCTTTGTATAACAGAAATAAGAAGAAATATTAAATGGAGCAAAATACATAAAATGAATTGAAAAAAAAAAAATAATGAGAAATGATGGAAATCAATCCTTAACTGTTTCCGTTTAAATATGCTAACTCAATAATCCATATAACTCACTCATTAATCCATATAACTCACTCATTAATCCATATAACTCACTCCTTAATCCATTAACTACAAGTGTGATTCTACATTTAAAACAAATGAAAACTTAAAACACGTTTAATTCAAAACTGCATTTTCTAAATTGTACCAATATTGCAGCCCATGAACATTATAAAAATCCACCACCAATTTCTTAATGACTTAAATAATTGGAGGGCATATGAATTTGAAATATTCTTCCTCAAAATTTCCAATTATTTTAAAATACTATTAAAATTAATACATGCATATATATTTTTTTTAGCATCTAGAGTAAAATATTCATTTTTTTGATGTAAATTTTAGTAGCATTTTTATGAAAGGATTACTAATTGTATGTATTATGAACAGTAGGTAATATGCAAGGATTTATAATGAGGTTATAATAAAATGCATATTAATACTGAAAAGTGACATTTAAATTAGAAAAAAAGAGTTACACTCTGTTAGAAGGATTTACATATTTACAAAAACAACATAACACAGACAAGCTTTTGTAATGGATCAGAGCCAGAAGATCTACATGTCCTATGGGCGATTAGAAGGATTTACACAAATTTACAAAACAACATAACACAGACAAGCTTTTTGTAATGGATCAGAGCCAGAAGATCTACATGTCCTATGGGCGATTAGAAGGATTTACACAAATTTACAAAACAACATAACACAGACAAGCTTTTGTAATGGATCAGAGCCAGAAGATCTACATGTCCTATGGGCGATTAGAAGGATTTACACAAATTTACAAAACAACATAACACAGACAAGCTTTTGTAATGGATCAGAGCCAGAAGATCAACATGTCCTATGGGTGATTAGAAGGATTTACACAAATTTACAAAACAACATAACACAGACAAGCTTTTTGTAATGGATCAGAGCCAGAAGATCTACATGTCCTATGTGTGATTAGAAGGATTTACACAAATTTACAAAACAACATAACACAGACAAGCTTTTGTAATGGATCAGAGCCAGAAGATCTACATGTCCTATGGGCGATTAGAAGGATTTACACAAATTTACAAAACAACATAACACAGACAAGCTTTTGTAATGGATCAGAGTCAGAAGATCTACATGTCCTATGGGCGATTAGAAGGATTTACACAAATTTACAAAACAACATAACACAGACAAGCTTTTGTAATGGATCAGAGCCAGAAGATCTACATGTCCTATGGGCGTTTACTATTAACAATAATCACAGATTTGCCAATCTTAGATATGGAGTCTCCTTAAACGTAAATATTTAGTTATATTTAACTAATTGTTAGTTTGCATAATTATTTTTAGTTTACTTACAGTGTTTATTTGATTTAATTTATGAAGAATGTTTTTGCTTTAAAAAGCAATATTTGCCAATTGGCGACTCGTGTTTTACAAAAATCTTAATTTGCTAACGTAATGCCAAAAATTCATTTTATGATGGGAAGTTATATTAATGTGCATCATTTTACAATTGACTACATACTACTTCAGTTTGAAATCACCGACTTGGAGGACAGTTCAAACTGATTTCTGACTTTCTGTATTCACATCTTTGTAAATACAGGGAAAGAGCAAAATTCCCCAAGTCTACTTTTTTACAAGGTGATACTAAAAGGAAGATCGTAGTATTGAAGGATTTATAACATCTATAATGTAGTGATTTCTCTCAGTTTGCACATATGGAAGGGTGTTTGTTTCTTTCAGTACCTTTCGATTTAAATTTATTAATTAAAAAATACTCCAGGATATGAAAACTTATTCAGGTCATCTGCAATTAGAGGTCATCTACTAAATTTCAATGTGATCCATTCATTAAACAAACCTTGGGCTACTGAAATTGAAAATTCAGTTCATTAAAGGTACATTACGAAATTCTCATTATCCATTGTTAAGAAGTTGGACTTTAAAATTTGGTTTCTTTACTGACTACAGATGCCAATAGCGTTTTCTTCATCTAAGAAAAGTAACAAAATTTCAGATAAGATGTCGTTTTATCACATTCTTCAAGTGGAATTTTTACAATTAGAAGTAGATTTTATAGTATTGTTTTTTAAATTTATAAAACCACAGTGCTTTCAATAAAAAGTGTACATAAGGATTTAGATTTAAAGGGGAACATAAAAAAAAAAAGAATACGATTTATAGTCTTTTGTGTTCATCCTGGATGAAAAATGGAATCTGTATTGCAAATTTGAAGAAATTGAATTTTGAATTTTTTTAAATTGTAATTTTTTTCTCCAAAAATGAAGGCTAGATATGAACTATTTAAGGAAATAAATTCAATTAATATTATTAACGCAGTATAAATACATTTGTCTAATTGCAGTTGTTTTTTTACGGCTTATAGTAAATTAAATTTTTAGAGGGTGAAGCTTTGACCACTTTTCTGAAAGGAAACTGTATGTGGTGCCTGATAATGTCCAATGGCCTAATTTTGGCCTTCGAGATGTATGATTGGCCAATACTGCTTTATTATATGTCAATTATAATCTATTTTAAGCAAAAAATTTAAAGGATGGCATTGGCATGAAGGTTGGTACTACTTTGGCATTGTAATGCGGCACATGTCCTATTCAGGGAGGTTATTCATTGCACAAAAATATGCTACTTGTTAAAAATACAAATAAATATACTTTGTATACCGAGGGAAAGTTATAGAAATCCATAGTCTTGAAGAATGTACATTTATTTGATATATGCTTTGCTATATACATATCACTTTCTTGTAATCATCTAGTCCATTTTTGTGTCCAAATTTGTTTCATTTAATCCATATCAGGAAGTCTTCTTCTGTATAAAGATGAGGAATATCTGAAGTTCCCATTCAGTATGTTTGTTATGTTTACCTAAAAGTAAAATTAAAAATGATTGTAATACTTTTAGCTATACATATTTATATCGATTGAAAAGCATGAAAAATTATCAAAACACTTTAAAATTGTTACTAATATTAACTCAACTAATTTTTATAATATAAAAAAATTAAAATTAAAATTAAAAGCAATTAATTTTGTCTATTTTGCTTAACTTAGAATTACAAAAAAAAAAATCATTGAATTAATTCAAGCATTAAAAGCCTCAGATTATAAAATGATTACATTAAAAAATAAATAGTTACAAAAATTTTACACCTACCTAAAATGTCTTGTAATCCAGCATTGAATGTCAGATATCTTCAGATCTAGAAACGCATCTTTAATCCAACTGTAAAAATATGTCGAATAGCAACTGCGCATTTTTTGTGAGATAACTTATTTTTTTATTTTCAATTGCTTACCTTTTATAGGGATTGCCACAATTCAAGCTCATTCCAAGAGAGATTTTTGAAAGAGCTTATAAAACATGGAATCATATAACATAAGCAAATAAAATCATGATTCCCTGTTTTATAAGCTCTTTCAAAAATCTCTCTGAGTGGAGCTGGAATTATTCGAATTATTGAACCATGGCAATTCAATTATCATGAATAACATATAACATATGTTATTTAATAGACAAGGAAACATAATAGATAAACTAATTAAAACCATGAAAATACTCACCTAAAATTAAGATAATAATAATGTTTTTGAAGTTAATTGAAAGAGAAATTTTATTAGTGAAATTATGAATTTTAAATAAGACGATAAAAAATTTCACTGACCTTTTATGAAATTTAAATGAAAAAAGGCATACATTTTTTTTGTGAAGAATTTTCTCTATTAAATTATTATAATGAAATTCTCTATTAAATATTAATAGTTCAGAAATACAATACTTGTTACAGAAATAAAATTCATTTATAATCATAATCATATTTTATAATTAAAGACTACAGACAAGAATTTTATTAATAGTTAAAATCCATTAGAGTGAATTTCACCATCAATTTATAAGTAGTATATACGTTATACTATTATAAATAGCAAAATTAATAATAAATATGGTAAATTATCCATTTATAAGTAGTCAATTATTTTAATATTTGCATACAAATACTAAATACTATAAATTAAATATGACAAAATACTAAACACTATAAAATTAATATAATAAAATCCTTAATACTTTAACATCATACTGTAAAATAAAAGATGATGATTATATATCTTTGTTTAAAAGCATGGCGTCTAGAAATTGAAAATTATACATAAAAAAATGTCAAAAATTCTTGAGAGTACTATTTTTTGTAGCTAACAACAGTTTTTGTAAATAAAATTAGCGATTGATAAATAAAAGTATGTTAATTTGAAGACATCTAAATTAAGTAGAGGCCACAATAATGGTTTCACAATCAATTTATATTTAAATTTCAGTATATAGAATAGTAAAGATTAAAAGTAGATGTATTATTTTTATCCTTTAAATTTCCATAATTAAATTTTACTTAATATTTTATACTTATACTACGAGTAATTCTGCTATCTTAAGCCCTAAAATTATTTTATCATAATACTATGGCATTCAGATTAAAAATTACTTCAAGAAGTAGGCTACCAGTCAACAAAACCTTTTTCCAATTACAATATTATTTATATTTTAAAAGATTAACTTATTAACTCAAATTTCAACTTTTAATATTCATATATAAATTTTTTTTTATGATCTATCTTTGATTTAAATAGCTTCACAGCTGCTTTATATATTTTTTTTATTCCTGTTATTTCTCTGTTAAGATTTAGCAGGCCTGATGGCAGATTGGTTGACGCTGGCCTTTGGTTCATGCTTCAGATTCAAATCTTGGCAGTGTCATGGATGCTTGGTAGTGGTTTGGTATCCACGTTAAACTGTAGGTCCCGGTCTAATTAGCCTGAAATGTGCAAAAAATGACCGTAGATAGATAAACTAAAACCAAAAAAACCGTAAAGATTTTTTTTTTTACGCTTTTATTATGTATAAGCATGTATGTTTGTTTGTAACTGACTCTTTGGGCTCGATTTTGCCCTACTTTAAGCGATCAGGCTTAATTTAAACGTTGTAGACTTATTAAGGACCGACGACAATAAAATATTTTGATAAGTTTATTATCTCATCATGATTAGGATCGCCAGAATTAGTGATTTTATTTTTTAACTTATGAAGAGCAATTTAACCCATGTAGAATGAAAGTACCTAAGACATTCAAACCTACGTGGGACAGTGGCACAACTTATTAATTAACCACAAGTTCGCGAATTATCTTTTAAGCAGCAATCAAGAAATTATGAAAAACACTTAAGTAATGGGTCTTTATTTAGGTTATTATATAAATAGTTCCGATGCTTTTATCAAAATAAAAATAAATACGGAATAAATGCAATATTTCAAATACATAGACCTCACATAAAGATCCCGCTGATATTAATTTCCAGTTTTCAATTGGAAGTGAACCATAATCCCCCTGGCGTACTGTATATAACTCATTTGAAATAAGCGTATAAAAAGGAAAAGGTATATATTCACACATATCTCTTTCTAAAACGTGGCCAGTCGGCGCGTAAAACTTCTTAAATTAACGGAATTTTGTAAAACGCATCTTTAAGCAGCAATCAAGAAATTCTGAAAAAACACTTAAGTAATGGGCCCTTATCTAGTCAGGGGAATAAATACAGTATTTCTAATAGATGGACCTTGAAGATCCCGCCGATATAAATTTCCAGTTTTCAATTGGAAGTGACCCATTTTCAGAGTCAAAAAGGAAAAGGTATATATTCACACATATCCTTCTTTCAAACGGCCAGTCGCCGCGTGCAATCTGTGAAGAGTCAACAAAAAGTGAAATTTAATCGCTACTAATTGGTGATTATCCCGGTATTTGAACCACATCATAAATATCCTTTTAAGAGGAGCAAACATGTGAGAGGGGAAAAAAAAAGAGGTCTTTTTAAACGTCCTGTTAAAGATCCCGCGGAAAGATTGGATGTCAACGTCCAGACTGCTCCAAAAGAACAGCCAGTAATAAATTACAGGAAGCCGCATTTTAGGGGTGCCGTGTTCTACCTTCCCGCGCCAAATGGAGACGATTCAGGGTGGCAAAATTGATGGGAACACAAGTGTCAAGTCACCTACTTTATCTTTATGGAGGATCATTTACCATCATGACAGGAATTTCACTTCACAATGCTAGATCTTAATGATTGCAACATATGTATTATTATTAACAAGAATTCTGGGTGCGTTTGTTAATTATATTAAGGCTTATTAACCGGGTTAACATCATTAAATACTTTATTGTGCAATCCTGTAATATAATCATGTCTGAAGTGGTGCTAATAACATGTGGATACAGGGGAGAATAATGCTTGTTATTTATAATATCTTGGATGATATAATTTTATTTTGTGTACCTCATTTTTTGATGCACAGAAAGAATTGTAATAAAAATTTGAGTCAAGAATGGTTAGTGAAATAAATAGTTAATTCAAATGTTATGAAAATAGTTCAAAATAGTTAATTGAAATATTATGAAATTAATTTAAAATAGTTATAATTTTATTAAGGTTTAATAATTGTCACTTTCATTTCACTCGTTTTCTAAAGGTGACATCATTGTGCTGTGTGGAATAAATTTAAATAAATTTAAATAATATATATTTAATATATAATAATGCATAAGATTTAGGCACTCACTTTATTCATAATAAAATGAATAAAGTGAGTGCCTAAACCATTTGATGCCCTACATTTGATTTTTATTGTAATTATTCATTATAGCTTAATTTGGCTTGCTAAATTTTGAAATTAAAAATATAAAATTAAATAAAATTGCTTTTGTCATTTTGATCCGTAGTTGCAAAGAATAACACTCCAATGAATTATTACAAATTTATTTAAAAACATTTTAAAAGATATCCCAATCTATTCTACAACAAAATTATAATGCAGTCTATGTGAAAATTTAGCTTACAAAGAATCCATTTAAAAAAATTATTACACTAAATTGATTAACGTTTCTACGATTAATTATAATTTTATTCAAAATAAATCGTCATTTTCGATTTTCGAAAATAACATATCCTTTCTGTTTAACTATTTTTTCAATCAACAGACACTTTCTTTTAAGATATCAGTATTTTTAAATCAATTGAAGTTCGGAATGATGGTTGCAATATAATCAATTATTCTCCCTGTATTTATATTTTAAAATTAATCATATTTCAACTAAAATTAATTAATTAATCATACTCCAACTAAAAAAAAACCATAAACGTTGTTTCTGAATAGTCATAATTTATAGTAAAGACAGTAAATACTAGAATTTTTCCACATAATTTTCTTTTAATACCTTAAGTATTATTAACGTACGATAATTTATTTTTTATCAGCAGGAAATATGCAGACATTAGAGAGTTTTTGCATACCGTATTTTTGGACGTCCGTTAGCTTTTTCTCCTAGCGCGCATGCTCATAGGAAATTGCGCATGCGTATTTGTTATAATGTTTCCTATGAGCATGCGCGCTTGGGAGAAAAAGCTAACGGACGTCCAAAAACGGTATGCAAAAACTCTCCCTATTATCTTTAAGGTATTCCTTACAATTTTAATAACATTTTTGCAAGTAATTAGCATTTTATTAGAGTAATTATGAACTTTTAAATTATCCCAAAATTTACCATATAAAATGAAAAAATATCATAAATATTGCTGATTTGAATTTAACCATGTTTATAATAAAAAATAATTCTTAAACATGTATTTTTGTCCAATTTTAAGATATTTTATAATTTTAATGATCTACATAAATGCAATGAGTAAAAATAGCAATTTAAATTTAAAAAATTAGTGATCCATTTCCAAAATATCTGAATTTACTGGAGATACAACAGAGTATAATCACTACAGTTTTATTTAAAATATTTGAAGATAGTTAAATAATTTATAAGATTATAAAAAATTCTGAAATATGGGTTTCATTTAGCGTAAAATTCTTCATATCCTACAAAATACCTAATCATAAAACCTGGAAAAATAAAATAAGGGATACCATTGAATTCAACTATTTTCCGAAATTTTAATTTTTCTATCTTAAATTATTAACGATCCTAGAGCAAAATTGCTATGATAACTTATCTACTGATCCTTATGTTGACTTTTGTTTGTCCCTCTATGGTCATTATTTTGCACACTTTGGGCTAATTAGACCGGAACCTACAGTTTAGCCGAACCACTAACAACCCTCCATGCGACCGCCAAGAGTCAAACCTAAAACCTGTAGTACCAAATGCCAAAGCAATAGCCATTAGGCCATTAATCATGTTGAGGTTTAGTGGTTAAACATTGCAAAAGTACACCGAAATTAAAATTTGACCTTTAATATTGCCAGTACAAATTTTCACTGCATTCAAAATGGCAAATTACGATATCTGAAACAAAATAATGAAATATAAAACTCACACGAATTAAAATTCTTTGTAATTTTTAAAACAACAAATTATAGGAAAATGAAATCCAGAAATGTGAAAATGAAATCTGAAAAATATAGTCGCCAAAATGGCAATATCTTGCTCGGTAAGGCAGTCCTAGCGGCCGTTTAGATCTACTGCAAAATAAACAGTTATTCAAGTGAAATGATTCCACTGATGAGCAGGCGTCGACTGATGAAGATCGAGTCTGGATCCAGCACACTTTGACTGAAATTCATTCCCTTGATAATAAGTCTTAGCTACCGCGTCAGTTTCCAAAGTGAACAATAACAGTTTACACTCCTCTGATAATCGTTGCGACTATTAATCAAGCATGAGGCTACAGCTCTCTCGATTTTGTCACGCATTCATTTGTTCTCTTTTTTTGTTTCCAACGGATGTTTTGTTTAGTCTTTTTACACACACTGTATGCCTGTCAGCATTTAGTAGCATTTCTCAACCCAAAACAAACTGTTTTTGTACTAACAACGGAAAACGTTTGCTGTTTTTTTTTTTTTTTTTTTTGGCACTCTCAGCAAAAAAGGTGTTCGTTATGCAACAAATTAGTCCAAGTTTTCCCTATAAACTGTACGAGAAAATACAAAACAATACATTTAGTTACACGATTAAACAATTTGAGCTAAAGGAATTATAATTTTATAAAGAAAATTAAATTAGCAATCTATTTATTAAATAATGCCTGATTTTATTCATTATTTTTCCATGGGTTTTTTTTTTTTTTTTTTTTTTTTTTTTTTTTTAATCACATATATTTTCTTTTTTTAAGGTTTCAACGGATGTTTAGTTTAGTCTTTTTACACACACTGTATGCCTGTCAGCATTTAGTAGCATTTCTCAACCCAAAACAAACTGTTTTTGTACCAACAACGGAAAATGTTTGCTGGTTTTTTTAGGCACTATTAGCAAAAAAGGTGTTTGTTATGCAACAAATTAGTTCAAGTTTTCACTATAAACTGTACGAAGAAATACAAAACATTACATTTAGTTACAGGATTAAATCATTTTGAGTTAAAGGATTTAATTTTTTATTTTAATAATATAAAAATTATGAAATAACTCAGAAAAGAAACAATTTGGACTGGAAATAGGGATGTTATATACACAATGACCATTTTTTAATCTTTCTTAAGAATTATAATTTTAGTAAAGAAAGTAAATTAGCAGTCTATCTATTAAATAATGCCTAATTTATTCATTATTTCTTCCTGCTTAAAAAAATTCAATGCATTTATACTCTTATAAAGTTTCAAACGGGTGTTTTGTTTAGCCTTCTTGCAGAAATCATATGCTTGTCAGTATACAGTAGCATTTCTCAATTATAAACAAACTGTTTTTTTTTTGCAGCAACAATGGAAAATGTGATTCTTTTTTAAAAAAATTATTTTAGACACTATCAGCACAAAAAGGGGGGGGATTTGTTATACAAAAATATTTGACAAAGCTATAAATTGTTCAAAGAAATATAAAAACAGAACATTTTATTGCAGAATTAAGCCATTTGAGTTAAAGAACTTACTTTTTGTTTTAATATTATAAAAAATTATGAAATAACTCAAGTGGCCTGTTGGCAAATTGGTTGGCGCTTGGTCTTTACTACCACAGGCTTCAAATCTGAATCCTGATAGTGGCAGGGTGTTTATTAGTGGTTCGGAAATTACGTTAAACTGCAGGTTCCGGTCTAATTACCCTAAAGCAAGAATGATCGTAGCGCGACAAACGAAACTAAAACAACTCAGAAAAGAAAACAATTTGACTGAACATATGGATGTATTATATATAATGAACACATTTTTTTTTTTTTATCTTTCTGAAATAAAATTGTAATTTTATTTTTAAGAAAACTAAATAAGCAATTAGTAAATTTATTAAATATTATCTAATATTTTTTATTCTTTTATTTCTTTTTTATATAATTATTCGTTTAACAACAGCATTAAAAGCATCTCATATACATCAAAAGTAACAACTTAATTGTCAAGATATTTTGAGATATTTTCAAATAAATTTAAGTACAGAATTGAGTAAAAAGGTATTCTTATTTTCAGGTAATATTTTAAATTATATTTTAAACAGTTACAACTCTTAACTTTTCTTTTAATTTTTTTTTAGCTTAATCATTCTTTGACCCTTTCTTTTCATCAAGTTTTTGTTTTTTTTTTCATCTTTTTACTAATTTTTGTAACAGAAACAGTGTAATAACACTTTTAAGAAAATTAAATAGAAAATAAAATTATCAAAAAACAATTAAAGTTTAAAAATACGGCAATTAAAATTATATCATTAACTACTTCAGTAAATTAAGTATTCAAAACATACTTTAGCTGATTGACAATTTAAACAGTTAATATGAATATAAAAATGTAAGTATTTAAGTATTATAATTATTGAATAAAGAAGAAAATAAATGTTATATTATTATTAAATAAATTAAAAAAACTTGTTAACATTAATTATTATTAATAAATAATTTTTCACAAAT
>BPLR01014979.1:0-13557 GCA_021605095.1 Caerostris extrusa | reverse complement strand
AATAGTTAAAGACAAAATGACAGAACTAAATCATGTAATAAATTTTAGAACACTATTGCCCAAGAATGTTTCGAACCAATTTGATTTTAATTGCAATTATTTTATTTACATGATCATTAAAAATGCTTTGCTTTCAGTATGTTTGTCCAGTATGTTTACACGATAGAGTTATGTTCAGCCCTCTACGCCTAATAGTCCTATTAGATAGGGACCTAGGCTTGAAGCGGCTTCCTGAACTTCTACAAACAACCATGGCATAGATGGACTCGAACCCAAAGCAGGGCACCTAGTGTCCGACCGCTAGTCATTCGGCCATCAGACCCCACTGCAAGAACACCATCATAATCATCAATGGTACAACAACCCCATTATGGGCCGAGGCCTTCTGCCTACTGGCAGATACGAGACGAGAGTTGTTTTTCTTTACGAGGTAGGGATTGTCACCTCTGCGCCCAACACTCATCAGCAATAATGTAAGAACCTCATCATCAGTGGCGCATCATCCCCATCGTGGGCCAAAGGCCGTCTGCCTACTGGCAGATTTCGAGCCAGGATATGTTATTTTTTTAAGGGGTAGGGTTTTCAGCCCTACGTCCAACGCTCAACAACAATATATATGTAAGAACTTCTTCATCATCATCAGTGGCTCAACAACCTCATGGTGGGCCAAGGCCGTCTGCCTCACTGGCAAATTTCGAGACAGTGATATGCTATCGTTTTAAGTTGTAGGTTTCTCAGCCGACGCCCAACGCTCTACGGTCATATTTGACCGGGTCCTTACAGTTTAAAATTGATTCAATGTAAGAACCTACCAGTTAAATTACGATAAATATTGCCATCAAGCCCTTTGTTTCCTTAACTAAGTAATTATGCTTAAAAAAATTTAGTCTTAACTATTTTGCGTCTTGAATACGAGAAACTAAGCTTTCTTAAGTTAGAATGTTCACAAAATATTTAAACTAATGGACGGAAATGAGACATTCCACCGAAAATTACATAAAGAACATCGGTTAATGCATCTCTTTTGCACCAACTTGACACTAGAAGAATTATTAGAAGATAGTTGCTAAATGCAGTGCACTCAAGCTTAATAAAGTGTACCCTTTTGAAACCGTCCCAATAAGTAGATTATTCCAACTGGCCGTTCCACTAAGTCTTGAAACCACGACAGCTTTATTCCACACAAATCTTTAACACAAACATACTTTAGAGCGCGAATTCATCAGAACGAAGCGCATTCGTACCATAACTTAAAAATTACTGCAAATAAAACACGGAGGGCATCATTTTTCATGTATGACATTACCACCCCGTCCATGCTAGAATGCAAATATTCTTGTTCTTTTTTTTTTTTTTTATCGTATGGAGAATTCCAGCCTAAACCTCGGCGAAGAATTTGCGGCTTCATTGCTAAAGCTCATTGGTACTCGAGTCATATTTCATTCTTTCATTCTTTTCATGTCAAAAGTTCCACGTCGTCGGAAATGCAGGCGATGTTTACTGCGCGTCGGACAGAGGGAGTTCAGTTGTCACTTGGCTATTTGCCATGTAATCTGTGGCGCGAAACGCTCTGCGCTACCAGCTCGGCCTCCGAACATTAATCTTGTCTGTCTGCAACATTGGAGAGATTCGAAACTTTTGTGGAAATTGTAGCCGCACAGATTAAGTTTAAATTGTTGCGGAATTTTTAAGAGTGGGGTGGTTTTTCCCTTTCGAGTTCCGTTTGGTGGAATGTTTGTTTTCATTGTGGCAGACTGCGGAATGATGTGTATGGCTGCAGAAGTCCTGTTTGGATAAGTTTGTTTAAAGAAAAGCTAAAAATTTTGTAGTTGATGCAACACTTACTTTGAACTCATTGTTGTCTTTAAATGTTATGTACAAATCACCTGACTATTAAATTTAACTAATTCATCATTATTAATGGCTTCTGCAGTAATAATTAAAGTTAAAAATGACAAAATTGAATCATGTAATAAATTTTTACAAGAATGTCTACAAGTAATTTGATTTTAATTGCAATTATTTTACATGATTATTCAATAATGCTTTGTTTTCAGTGTGTTTTTCGTGGAAGACTGGAAAAAATCGTGTTTGTTTAATGAAAAGTTGAAAATTTTGCAGTGAATGCAAGATTTATTTGGGCGTATTATTTGCTCTCTTTAGATGGAATGTACAAATCACCAGACTATTAAATTTTACTGATTCACGGCTTCTTTAGTAATAGTTAAAGATGAAATGGCCGAACTGAATCATGTAATAAACTTTACAAGAATATCTACAAGTAATTTGACTATAATTGCAATTATTTTATTTACATGATTATTAAATAATGCTTTGTTTTCAGTATGTTTTTCGTAGGAAAAAATAGCCGAACTTAATCATGCAACAAACTTTAAAACACTATACAAGAATATTTCGAATTAACTTTATTTTAAATGCAATTATTTTATTTATATAATTATTAAATAATGCTTTGTTTTCAGTATGTTTTTCGTGAGAAAAAATAGCCGAACTTAATCATGCAACAAACTTTAAAACACTATGCAAGAATATTTCGAATTAACTTTATTTTAATTGCAATTATTTTATTTATATAATTATTAAATAATTCTTTGTTTTCAGTATGTTTTTCGTGGAAGACTGGAGAAATCATGTTTGGATAAGTTTGTTCAAAGAAAAGTTAAAAAATGTGTGGTGGATGCAAGATTTATTTGAACGCATTGTTGTCTTTAAATGGAAAGTACAAATCACCAGACTATTAAATTTGACTGATTCATCAAGATTAATGGCTTCTTAGTAATAGTTAAAGACAAAATGACAGAACTAAATCATGTAATAAACTTTACAAGAATGTCTAAAAGTAATTTGATTTTAATTGCAATTATTTTACATGATCATTAAATAATGCTTTGTTTTTAGTATGATTACGGAGTAGGGTTGTTCAGCTCTACGCCCAACAGTCATATTAGATCGGGACATAGGCTTAAAGTAGATCCCGAATTACTACAAACAATCATGGCCCAGCCAGACTCGAAACCATAGCCTATGTCACCGACAGTCAGAACGCTAGTCATTCGGCCATCAGGCCCCAATGCAAGAATATCATCATAATTATCATTGGCACAACCACCCCATTATGGACCAATGATTTCTGAATACTGGAAGATACAAGATGATAGTTGTTTTTGTTTTACTGAGTAGGGTTGTCAGCCCTACGCCCAACGCTCAACAGCAATAATGTAAGACCCTCCTCATCAGTGGAGTAACAGCCCCAGGGTGGACCAAGGGCGTCTACTTACTGGCAGATTTCGAGTCGGGGGATGTTATCTTTAATAAGTAAGGTTGTCAGTCCTACTCTTAACGCTTTATGGTCATATTATACAGGATCCTACAGTTTAAAGTGGATTCAATTTAAGAACGTACCTGTTTAAATTACGATAAATATCGTCATCAAGCCCTTTATAGCCTTAACTAAGTAATTACGTTAAAAAATTCTTGGTCTAAACTATTTTGAATCAAGAAAATGAGAACTAAGCTTTCTAAGTAAGAATATTCTTAAAATATTTAAGCTAATGGACGGAAATGAGACATTCCATTTTCGGAAATTGACATTAAGAACATCAGTTAATGCATCTCTTTTGGACCAACTTGACATTAGAAGAATTATTAGAAGATAGTTGCTATTGCTTCCATAATGCAGTGCACTCAAGCTTAATAAAGTGCACCCTTTTGAAACAGTTCCAATAAGTAGTTTATACCAACTGCCGTTCTACTAAATCTTAACCAAGACAGCTTTATTTCGCACAAATCTTTAACACAAACACACTTTAGAGCGCTAATTCATCAGAACGAAGCGCATTCGTACCATAACTTAAAAATTACTGCAAATAAAACACGGACGACATCATTTTTCATGTATGACATTACCACCCCGTCCACGCTAGAACGCAAATATTCTTGTTCTTTTTTTTTTTTTTTTATCGTATGGAGAGAATTCCAGCCTAAACCTCGGCGAAGAATTTGCGGCTTCATTGCTAAAGCTCATTGGTACTCGAGTCATATTTCATTCTTTCATGTCAAAAGTTCCACGTCGTCGGAAATGCAGGCGATGTTTTTACTACGCGTCGGACAGAGAGGAGTTCAGTTGTCACTTGGCTATTTGCCATGTAATCTGTGGCGCGAAACGCTCTGTGCTACCAGCTCGGCCTCCGAACATTAATCTTCTCTGTCTGCGACATTGGAGAGATTCGGAACTTTTGTGGAAATTGTAGCCACACAGATTAAGTTTAAATTGTTCCGGAATTTTTAAGAGTGTGGTGGTTTTTTCCCTTTCGAGGAATGTGTGTGTTTTCATTGTGGCAGACTGCGGAATGATGTATGGCTGCAGAAGTCATGTTTGGATAAGTTTGTTTAATGAAAAGTTAAAAATTTTGATGTGGATGCAAGATTTATTTTGGGTGTATTGTCTTTAAATGGAATGTACAAATCACCAGACTATTAAATTCAACTGATTCATCAAGATTAATGACTACTTTAGTAATAGTTAGAGATAAAATGGCCGAACTGAATCATATAATAAACTTTAAATAAGAATTAATATTATTGTTTGTATTGTATATTGAAATAATATTATTGTTGTACAAGAATTAATATGCTTTGTTTTCAGTTGTTTTTCGTGGAATACATTTTTCCAGTTTATTTAATATCATTACATTAATAGAATCACATTTCTTACATGATTATTTGATGTAAAATAATGATTTCATGTAAATAATTTATTAAATGTAAATAATTTACATGACCATTAAATAATTCTTTGTTTTCAGCATATTTTTCGTGGAATAAAATGTCCAAACTGAATCATGTAATAAACTTTAAAACTCTATACAAGAATGTCTCGAATTAATTTGATTTTATTGCTGTTATTTTACATGATTATTAAATAATGTTTTGTTTTCAGATGTTTCTCGTGGAAGACTGAAAAAATCACATTGATAAGTTTGTTTAATGAACAGCTAAAAATTTTGTGGATGATGCAATATTTATTTTGGGCGTATTGTCTTCCGTCTTTAGATGGAATGTAGAAATCACTAGACTATTAAATTTAACTGATTCCCGGCTTTTAGTAATAGTTAAAGATGAAATGGCCGAACTGAATCATGTAATAAACTTTACAAGAATATCTACAAATAATTTGACTTTAATTGCAATTATTTTATTTATATAATTATTAAATAATTCTTTGTTTTCAGTATGTTTTTCGTGGAGGACTGGAAAAATCATGTTTGGATATGTTTGTTCAAAGAAAAGTTAAAAAAATGTGGTGGATGCAAGATTTATTTGAACGCATTGTTGTCTTTAAATGGAACGTACAAATCACCAGACTATTAAATGTGACTGATTCATCAAGATTAATGGCTTCTTTAGTAATAGTTAAAGATGAAATGGCAGACCTGAATCATGTAATAAACACTACAAGAATGTCTAAAAGTAATTTGATTTTAATTGCAATTATTTTACATGATCATTAAATAATGCTTTGTTTTTAGTATGATTACGGGTAGGGTTGTTCAGCTCTACGCCCAACAGTCATATTAGATCGGGACATAGGCTTAAAGTAGATTCCGAATTACTACAAACAATCATGGCCAGCCAGGGCTCGAAACCACATAGCCTATGGCACCGACAAGTCAGAACGCTATTCATTCGGCCATTAGGGCCGCAATGCAGAATATCATCATAATTATCATTGACACAACCACCCCATTATGGACCAATGATTTCTGAATACTGGAAGATACAAGATGATAGTGGTTTTTTGTTTTTTTACTGAGTAGGGTTGCCAGCCTACGACCAACGCTCAACAGCAATAATTTAAGACCCTCTCATCAGTGGAGTAACAGCCCCAGGGTGGAAACAAGGGCGTCCACATACTGGCAGATTTCGAGTCGGGGATGTTATCTTTTAATGAGTAAGGTTGTTTCCCCTACTCACTTAACGCTTTACGGTCATATTATACAGGGTCCTACAGTTTAAAGTGGATTCAATATAGAACGTACCAGTTTAAATTATGATAATATCGTCATCAAGCCCTTTATAGCCTTAACTAAGTAATTATGTTTAAAAAATTCTTGGTCTAAACTATTTTGAATCAAGAAAAAATGAGAACTAAGCTATCTAAGTAAGAATATTCTTAAAATATTTAAGCTAATGGACGGAAATGAAACATTCCATTTTCGGAAATTGACATTAAGAACATCAGTTAATGCAACTTTTGGATAATTAGAAGAATTATTAGAAGATAGTTGCTATTGCTTCCATACTGCAGTGCACTCAAGCTTAATAAAGTGCACCCACTTTTGGACAGTTCAATAAGTAGTTTATACCAACTGCCGTTCTACTAAATCTTAATCGCGACAGCTTTTTCGCACAAATCTTTAACACAAACATACTTTAGAGCGCGAATTCAGGACGAAGCGCATTCGTACCATAATGACTTGCAAATATTACCCGGAGGGCATCATTTTTCATTGTTTGAGCATACCACCGTCCATGCTAGAATACAAATATTCTTGTTCTTTTTTTTTTTATTTTTATCGTTTGGAGAAACGACGAGGAATTCCAGCCCAAGCCTCCTTGGCGAAGAATTTGCGGCTTCATCGCAAAAAGCTCATTGGTACTCGGTCATTTCATTCTTTCATGTCAAAAAAGTTCGTCGTCGGAAATGCAGGCGTGTTTTACTACGCGTCGGACAGGTGGAGTTCAGTTGTCACGCGGCTGACGCCATGCATGTAATCTGTGGCGCGAAACGCTCTGCGCTACCAGCTCGCCTCGAACATTAAAGTATCTTCTCTGTCTTGACGACATTGGAGAGGGATTCGGGAAACTTTTTGTGAAATTGGCCACAGATTAAGTTTAAATTGTTCCGTAATTTTTAAGAGTGGGGTGGTTTTCCTTTCCGGTTCCGTTTGGTGGAATGTGTTTTGTTTTCATTGTGGCAGACTGCGGAATGATGTATGGCTGCAGAGTCTCATGTTTGGATAAGTTGTTTTGAAAAGTTAAAAATTTGTTGATGTGGATGCAAGATTTATTTTGTCTTTAAATGGAATCAAATCACCAGACTATTAAATTCAACTGATTCATCAAGATGACTACTTTAGTAATAGTTAGAGATAAATGTAACTGAATCTATATAATAAACTTTAAAACACTGTACAAGAATTAATTGTTTGTAATTGCTTTGTTTTCAGTTGTTTTTTTCGTGGAATACATTTTCCAGTTTATTTAATATCATTACATTAATAAATTACATTTCTTATGATTATTTGATGTAAAATAAAAATTTTCATAAATGTAAATAATTTATTAAATGTAAAATAATTTATGATCATTAAATAATGCTGTTTTCAGCCTATTTTCGTGGAATAAAATGGCCAAAGCAGATCATGTAATAAACTTTAAAACTATACAAGAATGACTCGAATTAATTTGATTTTTTATTGCGGTTATTTACATGATTATTAAATAATGTTTTCTCTCATGGAAGACTGAAAAATCACATTGGATAAGTTTGTTTAATGGTCAGCTAAAAATTTTTGTGGAGATGCAATATTTTGGGCGTATTTGTCTTACTAACTTTGTAGATGAATGTAAAGAAATCACTAGACTATTAAATTTAACTGATTCATTGAGATTAATGGCTTCCTGTTAATTGTTAGATATAAAGTAGCTAACTGAATCATGTAATAAACTTTACAAGAATGTTCAGAATTACTTTGATATTAATTGCAATTATTTTACATGATTATTAAATAATGCTTTGTTTTCCAGTATGTTTACATGGAATATTTTTTTTTTTCCGGTTTTATTAAATATTTCCTTTGATGTTTATGCGTGTAGCTGATTCATCAAATTAATGGCTTCTTTAATAATTAAAAAAGATAAAATGGCAGGGAATCATGTATTTAACTTTAAAACTCTATAAAAGAATGTTTTCGAGAGCGAAATTCGATTTTAATTATTTAATTTACATGATTATTAAATAGAGCTTTGTTTTCAGTATGTTTGTCATGGAAAACTGGAAAAATCATCTTTAGTTAAGTTTTTTTTCAATGAAAAGTTAAAAATTTTGATATGCAAGATTTATTTTTGGCGCATTTTTTCCTATTTTTAAATGTTACGTACAAATCAACAGACTATTAAATTCAACTGATTCATCAAGATTAATAGCTACTAAGTAATAGTTAAAAAGACAAAATGACAAGAACTAAATCATGTAATAAATTTTTAGAACACTATTGTCTATGGAAGATGTTTCGAGACAATTTGATTTTAATTGCAATTATTTTATTTACATGATCATTAAATAATGCTTTTGTTTTCAGTATGTTTTGTTCAGCATGTTTACGGGGGTAGGGTTGTTTAGCTCTACGCCCAATAGTCATGGATCATTGACCTAGGAAACTGAAGTAGCTTCCGAACTACAAACAACCATGGCATAGATGGACTCGAACCCAAAGCATGGCACCTAGTGTCCGACCATAGTCATTCGGCCATCGGGCTACTGCGCTCACCATCGCAATCATCAATGGTACAACAACCCCATTATGGGCCAAGACCTTCTGCCTGCTGGCAGATACGGACGGAGATGTTTTTCTTTTTACGATGTAGGATTGCCAGCCCTGCTCATCCCATCGGGGCAAAGGCCGTCTTTTCGAGCAATAATCTTTTGTAGAGTTTTCAGCTTCATCATCAGTGGCGCAACAGCCCGTCGGCTCATGGTGGGCCAAGGCCGTCTACCTCACTGACAGATTTCGAGACCAGGGAGATATCTTTTAAAGGATAGGTTTTCAGCAACGCCCTACGGTCATATTAGACCGTATTAGACAAGAGTTTAAAAGTGATGGATTCAAAGAACCTACCAGTTTAAATTGGATAAATTGCTTGCCCTCAAACTAAGTAACTTTGTTGATAAATAAATGTAATTATAATAAAAAAATTCTTAGTCTAAACTATTTTTTGCATCTTGAATATGAACTAAAGTACTTTTTCTGAAGAATATTTAAAAACTAATGGACCAAAAGGAGACATTCCAATTCCCAGAAATTGACATTAAGAACATCAGTTCATGCATCTCTTTTGCACCAACTTGACACTAGAAGAATTATTAGAAGATGGTTGCTAAATGCAGTGCACTCCAAGCTTAATAATCAAGTGTAATAGCTCTCTTGAAACCGTTCCAATAAGTAGATTATTCCAACCGGATTCCGTTCTACTACTAAGTCTGAAACACGACAGCTTTATTTCACACAAATCTTTAACACAAACATACTTTAGAGCGCTAATCCATCAGGATGAATCGCATTTGCACCATAACTTAAAATGACTGCAAATAAAAACACGGAGGGCATCATTTTTCATGTGTGACATTACCACCCCTTCCATGCTAGAATGCCAAATATTCTTGTTCTTTTTTTTTTTTATTTTTATCGTTTGGAGACGAGGAATTCCAGCCCAAACCTCGGCGAAGAATTTTGCGGCTTCATTGCTAAAAGCTCATTGTACTCCGGAGTCATATTTCATTCTTTCATTCATGTCAAAGTTCCCACGTCGTCGGAAATGCAGGCGATGTTTTACTACGCGTCGGACAGAGTGGAGTTCAGTTGTCACTTGGCTATTGCCACCATGTAATCTGTGGCGCGAAACGCTCTTGCGCTACCAGCTCGGCCTCGAACATTATCTTCTCTGTCTGCGACATTGGAGGGATTCGAAACTTTTATTGGAAATTGTAGCCACACAGATTAAGTTTAAATTGTTCAGGAATTTTTAAGAGTGGGATAGTTTTTAATTTTTGAGGAATGTGTGTGTTTTTCATTGTGGCAGACTGCGGAATGATGTATGGCTGCAGAAGTCATGTTTGGATAAGTTTGTTTAATGAAAAGCTAAAAATTTTGTAGTTGACGCAAGAGTTATTTTGAACTCATTGTTGTCTTTAAATGAGATGTATATACAAATCACCAGATTATTAAATTTAATTGATTCATCAATATTAATGGCTTCTGCAGTAATAATTAAAGTTAAAATGACAAAACTGAATCATGTAATAAATTTTACAAGAATGTCTACAAGTAATTTGATTTTAATTGCAATTATTTTTACATGATTATTCAATAATGCTTTGTTTTCAGTATGTTTTTCGTTTAGGACTGGAAAAATCATGTTTGTTTAATGAAAAGTTGAAAATTTTGCAGTGAATGCAAGATTTATTTGGGGTATTATTTGCTCTCTTTAGATGGAATGTACAAATCACCAGACTATTAAATTTAACTGATTCCCGGCTTCTTAGTAATAGTTAAAAGATGAAATGGCCGAACTGAATCATGTAATAAATTTTACAAGAATATCTACAAGTAATGACTTTTAATTGCAATTATTTTATTTATATAATTATTAAATAATTCTTTGTTTTCAGTATGTTTTTCGTGGAGGAATGGAAAAATCATGTTTGGATATGTTTGTTCAAAGAAAAGTTAAAAAATGTGTGGTGGATGCAAGATTTATTTGAACGCATTGTTGTCTTTAAATGGAACATACAAATCACCAGACTAAATTTTTTGACTGATTCATCAAGATTAATGGCTTCTTTAGTAATAGTTAAAGATGAAATGGCAGACCTGAATCATGCAATAAATTTTACAAGAATGTCTAAAAGTAATTTGATTTTAATTGCAATTATTTTACATGATTATTAAATAATGCCTTTTTTTTAGTATGATTACGGAGTAGGGTTTTTCAGCTCTACGCCCAACAGTTACATTAGATCGCGACATGCCTTACGGTTACATTAGATCGTTGTAGATTCCGAATTACTACAAACAATCATGGCCCAGCCAGGACTCGGAAACCAAAGCCTATGTCACCAACAGTCAGAACGCTAGTCATTCGGCCATCAGGGCCCCAATGCAAGAATATCATCATAATTATCATTGGCACAACCACACCATTATGGACCAATGATTTCTGAATACTGGAAGATACAAGATGATAGTTGTTTTGTTTTTTTACCGAGTAGGGTTGTCAGCCCTACTCCCAACGCTCAACAGCAATAATGTAAGACCCTCCTCATCAGTGGAGTAACAGCCCCAGGGTGGACCAAGGGCGTCTACTACTGGCAGATTTCGAGTCGGGGGATGTTATCTTTTAATGAGTAAGGTTGTCAGCCCTACTCATAACGCTTTTGACGGTCATATTATACAGGGTCCTACAGTTTAAAGTGGATTCAATATAAGAACGTACCAGTTTAAATTACGATAAATATCGTCATCAAGCCCTTTATAACTAAGTAATTATGTTTAAAAATTCTTGCTCTAAACTATTTTGAATCAAAGAAAATGAGAACTAAGCTTTCTAAGTAAGAATATTCATAAAATATTTAATATTTAAGCTAATGGACGGAAATGAGACATTTCATTTCGGAAATTGACATTAAGAACATCAGTTAATGCATCTCTTTTGGACCAACTTGACATTAGAAGAATTATTAGAGGATAGAGTGCTATTGCTTCCATAATGCAGTGCACTCAAGCAATAAAAAGTGCACCCTTTTGAAACAGCTCCAATAGTAGTTTATTCCAACTACCGTTCTACTAAATCTTAATCACGACAGCTTTATTTCGCACAAATCTTTAACACAAACATACTTTAGAACGCAAATTCATCGGGACGAAGCGCATTCGTACATAACTTAAATGACTGCAAATAAAAACGCGGAGGGCATTATTTTCATGTATGACATTACCACCGTCCATGCTAGAATGCAAATATCTTGTTCTTTTGATTTTTATTTTTTATCGTTTGGAGGGAATTCCAGCCCGCCTCGGCGAAGAAAGAATTTTACGGCTTCATTGCTAAGCTCATTGGTACTCGAGTCATATTTCATTCTTTCATGTCAAAAGTTCCACGTCGTCGGAAATGCAGGCGATGTTACTACGCGTCGGACAGAGTGGAGTTCAGTTGTCACTTGGCTATTTGCCATGTAATCTATGGCGCGAAACGCTCTGCGCTACCAGCTCGGCCTCCGAACATTAATCTTCTCTGTCTGCGACATTGGAGGATTCGGAAACTTTTTGTGGAAATTATAACCGCACAGATTAAGTTTAAATTGTTCGGAATTTTTTAAGAGTGGGGTGGTTTTCCTTTTCGGGTTCCGTTTGGTGGAATGTGTTTGTTTTCATTGTGGCAGACTGCGGAATGATGTATGGCTGCAGAAGTCATGTTTGGATAAGTTTGTTTATTGAAAAGTTAAAAATTTTGATGTGGATGCAAAGATTTATTTTGGGTGTATTGTCTTTAAATGGAACGTACAAATCACCAGACTATTAAATTCAACTGATTCATCAAGATTAATGACTACTTTAGTAATAGTTAGAGATAAAATGGCCGAACTGAATCATATAATAAACTTTAAAACACTGTACAAGAATTACTATTATTGTTTGTATTGTATATTGAAATAATATTATTGTTCTATAAAATTAATATGCTTTGTTTTCAGTTGTTTTTCGTGGAATACATTTTCCAGTTTATTTAATATCATTACATTAATAAATTACATTTCTTACATGATTATTTGATGTAAAATAATGATTTCATGTAATAATTTATTAAATGTAAATAATTTACATGATCATTAAATAATGCTTTGTTTTTCAGCATATTTTTCGTGGAATAAAATGGCCAAACTGAATCATGTAATAAACTTTAAAACACTATACAAGAATGACTCGAATTAATTCGATTTTTATTGCGGTTATTTTTACATGATTATTAAATAGAGCTTTGTTATCAGATATTTCTCGTGGAAGACTGAAAAAATCACATTGGATAAGTTTGTTTAATGAACAGCTAAAAATTTTTGTGGAGGATGCAAGATCTATTTTGGACGTACTGTCTTCTGTCTTTAGATGGAATGTAAATCACTAGACTATTAAATTTAACTGATTCATTGAGATTAATGCCTATTAATTGTTAGAGATAAAGTAGCCAACCGAATCATGTAATAAACCTTACAAGAATGTTCAGTACTTTGATATTAATTGCAATTATTTTACATGATTATTAAAAAAGAATGCTTTGTTTTCAGTATGTTTACGTGGAATATTTTTTTTTCCGGTTTATTAAATATTTCCTTTGATGTTTATGCGTGTAGCTGATTCATCAAATTAATGGCTTCTTTATTAATAATTAAAGATAAAATGGCAGAACTTGAATCATGTATTAAAAACTTTAAAACTCTATAAAAAGAAGTCTGTTTTCGAGCTAATTCGATTTTTAATTGCAATTATTTAATTTACATGATTATTAAATAGAGCTTTGTTTTTCAGTGTTTGTCGTAGAAAACTGGAAAAATCATCTTTGGATAAGTTTTCAATGAAAAGTTAAAAATTTTGATGTGCATGCAAGATTTATTTAGGCGCATTGTTTCCTATTTTTAAATGTTATGTACAAATCACCAGACTATTAAATTCAACTGATTCATCAAGATTAATGGCTTCTTTA
>BPLR01014977.1:0-25397 GCA_021605095.1 Caerostris extrusa | reverse complement strand
CTGATCCATGATATTGCCTTTAATGCATTGAATATTGTATGTCTCTAATCACGCTGTGTGTGGTGTTTGAGAGTGTGTAAATAAACTGTGAGTTTTCCAATCTGTGCCTCAAAATATCTCAGCCCAACCATACCGAGTCTCACAATCACGGATTGACAACGCACTTAATACAATATTTATTTATTTATTTTCTATCTTATCTAAACTTTTGTGCCAAGTCGTTAAATTTTATGGACTTATTTCATACAGCGTGATCTCTCCATTTATCGTTTCATTTTAACAACACTGGATATTCATGCTGCTTTTTAGAAAGAATTGTGTTATTAAAGAAAGTTTATTTATCCACTTTGAAAAGTCTCTCAGGAATATCTCTCCACTATTTGTCTCTGACATGGTAATTAACAGAGACTACATTCTGTTTTTATAAAACAAAAGTATAAAATATGTCAGGGGAATAAGAATGTATAGTATATACATAAAAAATAATGTACTTATTGGTATTGGAATAAATCAACAAAATTTTCGCCATTATTTTCACGATCGTATTTACTAAATTTGGAAAATTTCCTCATTGGATTAAAAGGGACCCAATCTTTAAAATATGGCAAAAAGCATCAATACGTCTAAGTTGCCAGCAACAGCCTGAATATTAAGGTAATTGATAAATCGCAAATCTGAGGCACTTTTTATTAAATATTTTTAAAAAACATCATATAATTAGTTTTTGAATTAAATTAACTTATTTAGTAAATTTTAGATTTATATATTTTTAACTTAATTTCTCATGTCCAGAATAGACCAATTTTATGCAATTTAATAACTCAATTATCATCCCACACGATCTTTATTCAATTTCTTCTATTAGCTCACACTCTCCCTATATATCTTCAAATTTTCAATCGTTCATAAAATACTTTTATTCATGCCTCAAGTTCAAATACATTTTTTTTAACTTTTAGTGGATGACACTGGATGTTAATACAGTGTTTTCAAAATATTAATTCAGTAATTAAATTTAATTAATTAATCTTAGTTTTTTTTTTTTTTTTTTTTTTTGGATTTAAGTTGCATATATCTACTGCAATAAATGGCGCCAGATAAACTTAAAAAATGAATGAAAAACTTATTTATAAAAGACTTCCTGCAGTATATGAGAAAAAAAAAGAAGAAATTGACTATAATTTTTTTTTTTTTTTTTATATTACTGTCTTTTCTTTCCGATGCGTCCTTTGTAATGAGATAAACAACGAACGAGAAACCATCTGATAGATTAAATGCTTCTTCCACTCTTCTAATATATGCAATAGCATCGTTATTAATAAGTAATGATTAATAACATTAAGCATATTACGCATTATTTATGATAGTACATTTGGTTGTTAACATTATGAGTTGCAAATAAAGTAGTACATGCATCGTAACATACCAGTAATTAAAGTATGTTGAAAATGAATTTTTCTGTTTGAATAATTATTTTATTTTAGTTAAATGTTAAAACATATAACTAAACATTTGTAATAAAAAATTTACATATATCTTACTAAATGTTGAAACATATAACTTAAACATTTGTAATAATTGCAAAAATTTCATGTAATATCTAACTAAATGTTGAAACATATAACTTAAACATTTGTAATAATTGCAAAAATTTTTAATTCTAACTAAATGTTGAAACATATAACTTAAACATTTTTGTAATAATTGCAAAATTTTCATGTAATATCTAACTATATTTAATTTTTTTTTTTTCTAGTTTTAATTTCTTCAACTTTTCTAATGTTTCAATATCTAAACAGCTACAATTATTATCCAAAAATAATTGTGAAAATGTTCAATTTAAGAGCTATAAAAACTTTTACAGTTAAAGAAAAATAACAAATTATCATGTAAAAAATATATTTACTAGCTCATTTCAACTGTATACCAGTATATCTCAGATTAGGGCCTGAAGGCCAATGACAAGCGCTCTGGGGCTCGGTACCATGGATATTTGTAGTGATTCGGCATCCACTTTTAAAACGTAGGCCCCGGTCTACGACCGTAGAGCGTGGGACTGACAACCCTACCCCATAAAAAATAAATTATAGTTTAAAAAAACTAAAAACGCGCTTAGAGTTAATCAAAACTAAAAAGTAAAAAACATAATTGTTAACATAAGAATAAAATGACTGACGAGAAAATGAATGTCACTGTTCTAAAAGCGTGGGGGTGCTCGATATCAATCGTTATAACTTTCACTAGTTTCATTCCGAAATGCAGAGTTAGTTTAAAATGCCATACAAAGCCCCCCATGCTTTTTAGAACAGTGACATTCATTTTCTCGTCAGTCATTTTATTCTTATGATAACAATTATTTTTTACTTTTTAATTTGATTAACTCTAAAAAGCGTGTTTTTAGTGTTTTTAAACTATAATATTTAAATGAGGTCCCCGCTACGGAGGACTGCAACTATAGTTCTTACAATAATTTAATTGTGAGTAAACAAAGGCTAAATGCGAATAGGTCGAGCCACCCAGGTTTCGAACATGGAATCTCCTGACCCGTGCAGTCAGGCGCGTTATCCGTTGTGCCACTGTCCACGTGGTTTTAATGTCTTAGGTACTTTCATTCTACATGGGTTAAATTACTCTTCATAAGTTAAAATAAAATCACTAATCCTGGCGATTCTAATCATGATGAGATAATAAACTTATCAAAATATTTTATTGCCGTCTGGTTCTTGATAAGTCTACAACGTTTAAATTAAATCTGATAGCTTAAAGTAGGGCAAAAAATGAGCCCAAAGAGTCAGTTACAAACAAACAAACAGGTGGAACTAATAAAAGCGTATTAAAAAGCAAGCATCTTCCTGTCTCGAAATCTGAAACTAGACAGACAGCCTTGTCCCACCATAGGGCTGTTGCGCCAATGAACAAGAGAAGAATTCTCAGATTTAATCCTCTTTCGAGTGAAATTGCTTCAGATTTATAAGAATCAAGAGAAATTGAAAAAGTATAATTTTCAATTAATTGAATTTAATGCAACTTTAATATTTTTCTAAATTATATCAACGAATCTGTTATTAAAATCTCTGATCTTTTCAGGAAGAATCCCTTTTAAACCGAAAATATTTTAACAATGTAAAATGGGAATACAGTTAAATTTGAATAATTTTTAAGATACAGATACAATTTTAATTTTAAATAAAAATTCATTAAACAGTGTAAACATTAAACAATAATAATAAAAAATACTTATTAAAATTAAAGAGCTATTTACGTATGTATAACGTAATTGAATTGCAATACAATCTATAAAATGCTGTATAAAAGAAAGAAAGAAGGCTAATCATAACTTTCTACTTGTTTCGAATATGATCAATAGTACACTGAAGTGACAAAAGTCATGGGATACCTCTTAATATCGTGACGGCCCTCCTTTCGCCCGGCGAAGTGCAGCAACTCGACGTGGCATGGACTCAACAAGTCGTTGGAAGTCTTCTGCAGGAATATTGAGCCATGCTGTCTCGATAGACGTCCATAATTGTGAAAGCGTTGATGGTGCAGGATTTTGGGCACGAACAGACCTCTCGATGATGTCCCATAAATGCTCGATGGGATTCATGTCGGGCGATCTAGGTGGCCAGATCATTTCTTGGAATTGTCCAGAATGTTCTTCAAACCAATCGCGAACAGTTGTGGCCCGGTGACATGGCGCATTGTCATCCATAAAAATTCCATCGTGGTTTGGGTACATGAAGTCCATGAATGGCTGCAAGTGATCTCCAAGTAGCTGAACATAAGCATTTCCAGTCAATATTCGGTCCAGTCGCACCAGAGGGCCAAGTCCATGCCATGAAAAAACAGCCCACACCCATTACGGAGCCACCACCAGCTTGAACAGTGCCTTGCTGACAGTTTGATCCATGGCTTCGTGGGGTCTGCGCCACACTCGAACCCTACCATCAGCTCTTACCAACTGAAATCGTGACTCATCGGACCAGGCCACGGTTTTCCATTCATCTAGGGGACCAACCGATATGCTCACGTGCCCACGAGAGTCGCTGCAAGCGATGTCGTTCTGTCAGTAAAAAGGCACTCGAGTCGGCCTTCTTCTGGAATAGCCCAAGAAAGCCAAATTTCTCCGCACAGTTCTAACAGACAAGTCCCTTGTACGTCCCACACTGATTTCTGCGGTTATTTGACGCAGTGTTGCTTGTCTGTTAGAATTTACAACTCTTTGCAGACGTCGCCGGTCTCGGTCGTTAAGTGCAGGCGGTCGACCACTGCGCTGTCCATGGTGGGATGTTATGCCTGAAATTTCATACTCTCGGCACACTCTTGACACAGTGGATCTGGAAATGTTGAATTCCCTAACGATTTTCCGAAATGGCATGACCCATGCGTCTAGCTTCAACTAACATTCCGCGTTCAAAGTCTGTTTAATTCCCGTCGTGCGGTCATCATCACTTCAAAACCTCTTCACACGAATAACTTGAACAGAAATGAAAGTCTGCGAAAGCACTGCGCATTTATACCTGTTCTACGCGATGCTACTGCCATCTGAAAATTTGCATATTGCTATCCCATGACTTTGTCACTTCAGTGTATTAGTAGTAATTAAAATTAAAGATATATTTTGTGTATGATAAAATGAAATTAAATCATTATCATCAATATAGAAGATTATTTTTATTCAACTGTGTAATTTTTAAACAAATAATGTTTTTTCCTTTTCGAATTGAATTCTTGATTCCTTACTTTGCCATTTGTCACTGATATTACAAAATGGATAGGATGATTCTATTGTATAAGCACAGTACCACGCAAAAAGTGCCTCATGGTGCAGTTACAGTGCTTTGTCATGTGTCTGTATCCGCAATATTTCTCACAGCCCTGAAATAGTAAAGAATAATAGCAAAACCCTTATTCTAAAACTTTTTATTAAATGGTAACAAAACAATATATTTAACTAACTAATAGTCTAGTCATAATACATTTAATGTTAAATACTTAAATTCAAATAAAGATTTAATTCAATCAGTACTCTAAACATAATGACCAAAGTAACCTAACGGTTAAAACTTTCAAATTTTTCTAAATTTTAGTTCGAAATCCTAGTCGAATCAAATGTTCCCAAGTTTTCGACGAAGGATTCATTACAAACTGTGGTGTCATAAAGCACCTATAACATATTGTCCCACAGAATTAAAGTTCTCTTTATAAATGTCAGCAAACCGTTGAGGTTCGTTGACAGTCTTAAACAAATGGTAACGACCCACGATAGGAAAAAAAAACAACAACTTAGATACCATAATGCCGATTGTGTAGCAATCATCTGATTCTTGGTAAACCTTGACATTTAACCCAAAATAAAAAAAAAAACACATATGGTTAGCTTGATTTATCTTATCCATTACTCAAAATAAACTACTAGTGCAAAAAAATACACTATAGGAGCAAGTATTCTCTTATAGGAGCTAGTTTCAGTCAGCAAGCTTAAGTGAAGACACTGTTTTCATCGTTAATGTTTATAACATCCCTGGTGGGTCCGGAGATTAGAATGGCCCCACTTTCTGTAGCCTATGCATGTCATAAAAGGCGATTAAAATGCCAATGTATACACGTAACCAAGTGGGGTAAATTCAGATCCCTCCCTTTGGGTGCCCCAAATCTTTGTGTCGCAAGGTCAAGGACAAAAAAGAAGCTGCATTTTCACCCTTCTCATGAACCAAGGGGTTCATGGAAGGGGTCAAGGGGTTCATGCTGTCGACCAAATGGGATAAGTAAGAACAACAACATGCTTATAGCCTGTACTTAAGTGTCAAATTTGAACTCGTAGGGGTTTCATAAAATTGAATTAACATAATAGTTTCATCTTAATTAATGTGTTTAAAGTTCTAAATGCTTCTATGCCTACTTAAAAATAAAATAGCCTTACTGCATTTAATTTTGTTGATAATTGTACATCGTAACATACTTGAAATTTCACTTAGTAAAAATTCAGCTTTTGCTCGCTATTTACCATTTCTTGGAGAGACGAAAATTAAAACCTTACAAATGAGAAATCTCAAATGGCCAATATCAGACGTAGCGCCGTTTGTTTATATTGTCACTTTAACGTAAATATTTTAATGCATCAATCAATTTGAAGATTATCGATAAAAATTATGTGTCCACTTTGGCTATAAATTCATTTCTAAATTCAATAATAGTGGAACCATAAACCGAGCTATCGTCATTGATAATCACAAATGGCATCATGCAATTGAGTTACGAGGATAAAAATGATTTTGTAAGTTTATTCACGATAGTACAGGGATAAACTTATTATTTGAGTTGAAATGGCAGTTTGCATTCACAATGGAGGTCATGAAATAAGCCAGTTTGATTAAGGCTTTTAAACAGACACGAGCAGCTCTCACGACATCTGATTTATCGCTGTCAACAATGCCATGCGTAAGCGGAACAGCAATATTAGATTGCAAAATCTAAAACAGGCCTGATCAAATGTGGCGGAATTTTAAAAACGAAGATTATAGAATTCTTTGTAAATAAGTCCTCATTCCCCAAAATGTCTTCTCTATACATTATATCTTCTGACATCAAAGGTTTTTTTATTAAAATAAGATAACTGGGAAAAACAAACAACTTAAATTTTTAAAATTATCATTCATGCAATGTTCGTATTTATAATAAACGATATAACACAAAACATAATCAAAGTAAATTATATAAAGGCGCATGCTGTAACACTGAATGTGAGAAGATTAAGAAATTTCAATTATTTACTACGGTATCCAAGAAGCAAGACCAATTTTATAAATTTAAAATTCCTGGGGCTTATGGAATTTCAATTCTTTTTAGGTTGCTGGCACTGTCCTTGACATCTGTGTGATAATTGACGTCAAATATTTATTAGTGTTTTGAATTAGTTGTCTTTGTGAGACTCTAAAACTGTTTCCGGCAATTTTTGAAATATCTGAATTAATTGAACAAAGAACTTTGGATTAAAATTTATTTGCAAAAACGTATAGAATGTTTAAGAAGATATTCGGTAAAATTCCTATATCGGAAAGAAATGTTTAGAACAGCTATAAACAGTTCAAAGAAGGCAGAAAACGCGATGAAGACGAAGAGCCCTGATCGACCTTCCATCTCAACCGACGAAGCTCACGTCCAGAAAATTAAAGATATGAAGCTAGCAAATCGTCGATTTACAATTAGAGACCTTGCTGATGTTGTTGGAATTTCAAAAGGATCGGTCAATTCCATTTTAGGCTTCAAACGCGTCAAATCTCGGTTGGTACCGAAAACACTGAATGCGCCATGTCACACTACGCTGATTCTTCGAGACTTTTTCGCCAAAAATTAAACTGACTGTGTTGAATGAACTGAAAATGTTCTGGCTATTTCCTAAACTCAAAAGACCACTACGGGGACACAGTTTTGCGTGGATTGAACAGATTCAACGTGAATCGGCGAGCGCTTTGAAGGCCATCCCTGCCTATGACTTTTTAGCATGCATTGAGGATTGAGTTGGCATAAGTTCATTGTGTCCGGAGGGGGATTACTTTGAAGGCGATGAAATAAATTTGGAATAGATAGAAAATAAAAAAAATAGAAAATAGAGTTTTAAAAAAAAAAAAAAAAATTGGTCATACTTTTGGACACAGTAGTATTATATATTAAGAGTTAAATGAAAATAAGGTTTATATTTCTTTAACCAGAATAGAGTAAGGATCTTCATTCATTTTAGTGTCCTGGTGTCCATCTTCTCCTGCGGTGTCCCCTTCTTCGCAGTTGCCCCATGGTTTCCCCAATCTGTGTATCTTGGACAGGGATAACTCTACAGCAGTCATGTCCAGTGGCTTCCACATTGACACCATACTCGGCTACGAAGGGCAACATGTGTGGATCGTGGATGACTATCCGGGCTCCAACCTCACGACGAAGGAGGTCGAAAGCGTCGCTGTCACTCACTCGAAGCAGAAGCTGCAAGCCTGCGATAGATTAAAATGAGTGAAATCAGAGGCTATTGAATACAAACTGTATCATACCATTAAATACACGGTCGTTGTCAGTTAGAGGAACCTTTATAAATATTAAAATATTCAAAGGGTGCATTTTTGTTTAAAAAAAAAAATGAAATATTGATATAAAAAGATCCAGGGTACAAATAAAAATTAAAAATTCTAAAAAAAAAAAAAAATCTCTTAATTTTAATTTCAAAATTTCTCTTTTAAATAAAAATGAAACAACTACAAATTACATTCAATAATTATAAATATTCATAATGATATTTTAAAAATAATTATATTTAAGTATTTAATGTTTTTTAAATGTTAAATATTTAATGTCGCTCCTTGACTTTTTTTATCAAAAGTCAAGGAGCTTTTCCTGTATATGATATATCAATAGACAATATTTTAAAAATCAAATCTTGATATAACAATTAATTAATTAATTTAACAATTGCGCGTTATTCCATTTCTTCGAAAATGAATTACAAGATTTAACATAATGTTGAAATGTACTTTAATATAGTCATTGAATTCTATTTGTATAGGTTGTACCTCTTTCTCTCAGTTGCTTTCAACTGAAAAATATGTTCCTGAATTATATTATGGGGCAAAGGTTACGCAAAATATATTTTGAGTATTGATAGTAAAGCCATTCATAAAAATCAGCAATGGTAAAAAAAAAAAAAAAAAAAAAATGAAAATATCGATCAGATCAACTGGTCTCGAAACCGATTGTCTTCTGCGCGTTACCACAGCTCCATCCTTACATGTAATATTGTATCCACGGTTACAATGTAATATTAATCCATCGTTACAATTATATTTTGATCCATTATAGCGAACTTTAAGAAAACTGTTTCCCAGCTTACCCTGATAATAAGAAGATAGGATAATGAGTAAGCATAATGTCACCACATTTTTATGGACCATAATACACTGAAGTGACAAAAGTCATGGGATACCTCTTAATATCGTGTCGGCCCTCCTTTCGCCCGGCGAAGTGCAGCAACTCGACGTGGCATGGACTCAACAAGTCGTTGGAAGTCTTCTGCAGGAATATTGAGCCATGCTGTCTCGACAGACGTCCCTAATTGTGAAAGCGTTGATGGTGCAGGATTTTGGGCACGAACAGATCTCTCGATGATGTCCCATAAATGCTCGATGGGATTCATGTCGGGCGATCTAGGTGGCCAGATCATTCGTTGGAATTGTCCAGAATGTTCTTCAAACCAATCGCGAACAGTTGTGGCCCGGTGACATGGCGCATTGTCATCCATAAAAATCCCATCGTTGTTTGGGTACATGAAGTCCATGAATGGCTGCAAGTGATCTCCAAGTAGCTGAACATAAGCATTTCCAGTCAATGTTCGGTCCAGTCGCACCAGAGGACCAAGTCCATGCCATGAAAAAAAACAGCCCACACCATTACGGAGCCACCACCAGCTTGAACAGTGCCTTGCTGACAGTTTGGATCCATGACTTCGTGGGGTCTGCGCCACACCCGAACCCTACCATCAACTCTTACCAACTGAAATCGTGACTCATCGGACCAGGCCAGGTTTTCCATTCATCTAGGGACCAACCGATATGCTCACGTGCCCACGAGAGTCGCGGCAAGCGATGTCGTTCTGTCAGTAAAGGCACTCGAGTCGGTCTTCTGCTGGAATAGCCCAAGAAAGCCAAATTTCTCCGCACAGTTCTAACAGACAAGTCCCTTGTACGTCCCACATTGATTTCTGCGGTTATTTGACGCAGTGTTGCTTGTCTGTTAGAATTTACGACTCTTGCAGACGTCGCCGGTCTCGGTCGTTAAGTGCAGGCGGTCGACCACTGCGCTATTCATGGTGGGATGTTATGCCTGAAATTTCATACTCTCGGCACACTCTTGACACAGTGGATCTGGGAATGTGAATTCCCTAACGATTTCTGAAATGGCATGACCCATGCGTCTAGCTCCAACTAACATTCCGCGTTCAAAGTCTGTTAATTCCCGTCGTGCGGTCATCATCACCTCAAAACCTCTTCACATGAATAACTTGAACAGAAATGAAAGCTTTCTGCGAAAGCACTGCGCATTTATACCTGTTCTACGCGATGCTACTGCCATCTGAAAATTTGCATATTGCTATCCCATGACTTTTGTCACTTCAGTGTATGTGGCCATAAAGAACTTATTAATGAACTTTTTGAAGTAAAAGGTCATCTATGCATTAGAAGACCTTTTTACTCCCAAAATTCATTTCTTTCATTCATTTCTTTTTGTCGCAGAACCTAATTCTTATAAAGTTTGTTGCGCAAGCAATGACCATTGCTCGAATCCAAATCACTCCCAGAACACTCTAAGTTTTAAAACTCTATATTTCAAAATAATTATATTTGCTGACACAATCCTCTTTACATGTGGGCATTACAGACCATTGTGTGTGAGTTATGTAAGGTGGGCATATTTCTTTTAGTTGAACAATTCTAGGAATATAAATCTTATTTTGGAAGTTTTTCATCTCATTTCTATCTCTCAAAATATTTTCCTGATATTTTATTTTATTTACCTTCCCATTGTCTCATATTAAAAGACATCTGTAATAATAATTACAATTAAAAAGCATCTTTCATAGCATTGCATTATGTGTTAATAGCCTTTATTGCGTCCAGTATAATTATCTCAATATTATTTTATGAAGTTATAAATAATAACAAAGAAGATAAAGCTTAGTTCTAAACTAAAAAGAAATTCTAAACTAATTTTTATTAATAAGCTACATTTTGCAAAAATGTAAATATATTAAGCATATTTACCACTTGTGCTGCCGTATCTGTCTATCTCGATTGGTTCTTCAACCTCGGAATGTTCATTTCCAACGTAGTTAAACATATAGCATTTTCCATAATTTGGATGGTAAAGAACAGTAAAATTCCTGTATAAAATCATTAAGAAGAACATTAGATAATTCTTTAGTTATTCTTTTTGTTTTAATATTCCATCTTTTAAAATTTAATGGGAGATGAATATGACAGATATCCAAACTAGCTTGTATAAATTCTAAATAAAGGACAATGTTCGCACAGTTTAACTTGAATTCTTCAGCTGAAAATTTTCAAATCATAAGAGTAAGGACCACCATGTCTTCCCGAAATAAAATATAGCTAACGGAGAAGAGTTCCAAGTTACTAGATTTTTTTCAAGGACAGGTTAATCCTTACGTTAGACTTTGGACTTTGCATGGGTTTTTTTTTTTTTTTTCCCGTTAGACCTTGGAACCGATAATGGTAGAGGGAGAAAGAGAAAAGGGAATGTGCGGAGTCGAGTGAAGAATTCCAGAAAATACGGAGGATACAAAGAACAAACTGGTTTAAGGTGATTTTGTAAATAATTGTGTTTTGTATGTTAGTGTTGCAGTTGTGCAGTACTGTCTGCAAAGTTTTATAAATATGACAGCTAAAAGTTTGGAATCATCACTTCAAGGAACAATTGTTTCTACCAAAAACTACACTGAATCAAGATCACACGCATATCCGGTCCTACATTTTACTATAAATGTGCCACAACTGCATTAAAAAAACACACTGGATTCTCGTATTTCTTTATTTTTTAAATAATAATTAAAAAAAAATATTCTAAAATTATCGTTGTTTGATAAAAATTAATAATAACCTACTCATAATTCTCACAAACGCATTTATAATTTTGTTTTTCTTACGTTTTCAAATTGAAACTTTTAAACTTAAAATTATAAATTAATAAATAAGTTATATTGTTAGAGTGTATGAATAAGTTATACTCTCTATAGCAGTGGCTTCCTTGGAAGCTGCACGATGTAACCAAACTATCGAAAGTGACTCCATAATTGTACAGCTCATATATAGAGGGCATCAAAGCTTCTTCAACGTCAACCAAATCGTAAGTCTTGGATCTTTTGATAATCTGAATGACGTTTTTTACGTTTTCTTCCGGAATGGAATCCAGTAATCCTGAAAAGAACATTTCTTTATTAAAAAAAAAAAAGAAATTTTCTTAAGTTTTTAAGTAAGTTTTAGAATAGTAATTTTAATTTAATAAGTTTTAGATATAGTTAAAAATATTTACTAAAAAAGAACATTGATCTATAATTGCTGATTGCAGTCGTTGCTTACAGAAACGAAGATACTCCATGGTGATTTTGATAATACATATAAGTGTCTCAGGCTATATGGTGGAAGTTCTTGGTACTTGGTAATAATTCATGGTACTTTTAAATAGTTTTTGTATTAAAAATTTTTTTCTGAGTAATTTTTAGTAAAAAAAAAAAAAAGCATTACATATTATTTAACATTGCTTAAATTCTAAAAATATGCATGTTATTATTAACACTTTATGAATAATTCTGAACACTTATACTGAAACAATGAAAAACTTAAATTACACAGTTATTTGAAGATTTGACTACCTTGAATATCTTCCTCAGGGAAGCTACCTCCCCAAGAATCTTGAGTAGATGTCCCTTCGCATAGACATGTCTCGTTACTATAAGGAGTCGAAGGAATCCTTATGAGTTCACACCGTTGACTCTCTTGGTGGAACTTTTGCAGAAAACGATGAACAGATGCAGTGGGTATTGTTTTCATTCAAACAGAATTCAGTAAGACAAGGATTCTCCACACATTGGCATTTCTCTTGGAACCACGACCACTTGCAAAGAGGTTTGGCGTAGCACTGGTTGCGGACAGATTTGTTGAATCTAATAATGGTAAAAAAATTTATTCAATTGGATACAATTAAAGATGGTATAGAAGAGGGATGGTAAACGATGGATGGTACGATGGAAGAAGGAAGGTATTACCCATCTTAGATGTTTAATGGAGAGATGTAGATCTTAGATGTTTGGATGGTACGATGGAATATGGAAAGTTTACACATCTTAGATATTTAATGGAGAGATGTTGATCTTAGATGTTTGGATGGTACGATGGAAGAGGGAAAGTTTACCCATCTTAGATGTTTAATGGACAGATGTAGATCTTAGATGTTTGGATGGTACGATGGAAGAGGGAAATTTACCCATCTTAGATGTTTAAAGATGGGTAAACTTTTGCCGAGCCTGTAATAATTTTGATTTGAGCGATTTTGCAAATATGTATTTCTTAATTAATTTTATTTCATTCATCTACAGCTAGAATTTCATTTATAAGAGATATGCTGCAGAGTGTCAGTTTAATTACAACAATTTAAAAAATTTTCATCGATTGCAAATAAAAACAAAAAATTGCAAAAGCAATTAGTAGCGAGGGATTTTCAGATAAAGAAAGAAAATGAAGGAATTAATGATAAAATGAATTATTGGATGATCTTATACTAGTTGACAATGAAAGCAACTAGAGTGAAGAGAATAAAGTCTCTTTAATATAAAATAAGTTAAATGAATCATTAAAAAAGTCCCAGGAATTGTCTGGTTTTTGCAATAGAGATCATTACAAATGGAGGATGAAAGAAAAAGACGTTTTATGAAAGGCACTGAAAGTTTTTTAAACAGTTAAAAACCGTAGTGACAAAGACGATTCACCATTGATAGGCTATAGTTAACAAGCTTTAATTAAACAAATTTTGTTAATACATTTTAAAAAAATTGATGAGTTAGAAATAAACAATACTTATATTACATAATATAATATTTATATGTATTATACGATAACTTCGCAACGTGTATTATATCTTTTAGGCCAATAGAGCAATCTTTTTTTTGCAAAAATATTCAATGTAATATGTATTTATAATTTAATCATGCAAAAGCAATTAAAAATAATAACATACAAAAAAAGAAAAGCGAAAACAATAAGTAAATAAATAGTAACTATAATGCAATAGAAATGAATAAAAATTCTTTAAGTTTTAAATATGTTTAACTTATGTTGGTTAAAAAAAATAACGCAGACGTTAGTGCGATAGCTAAATTTAAACTGGAATTTAATTTAACGCAACTCTGGGTGATATATTTTAAAATCAATTGCTAATATTAAATCCTTGTTATCCGAAAAGTTGAATTGATTGGCATTAAATTCCACATAATGCCAAGGCTGTGAAGCACTGTTAAATAATAGTTGAAATCAACTGTTCAAAACCGTCTCATTCAAAACTGGAGGAATATCAGTCGATTCCTATCGCCATCTACCGGCGTTGTAAAGTACCATTGCTAAAAGTAGCCATTAATTTTTCATTTCGTCAACTGGATTTGACCTGGCGTAATTAAATTAATAGCTATGTTAATATTTGCCCAAATCTAGACGTATCCCCCATATTCGGTAAAGGCTTAAGTTCATTTGATTATTAATTTCAAAAGGGAATTAATATTAAATTAGTCATAACAATAACAAAAAATATGGTCATATAGTCATAACAATAACAAAAAAATTAATTTGAACTATAAATATAGTAGAAAAGTATGCTATTTGTATCCAATAATTCCAATAATAAACTGTATGAACTGTATTTTGTTAGAACAAAAACTAAGTTGGATTAACTGAAACATTTAAATAGAGTTGCTTTAATATCTAATTTATTGTATTATTTTACCTGAACTATTATACAATGGATATCTGGGTATTTATCCCCTATTCAGTATTTATCAAAACATTATTTTCATTCTAAATAATTTAGTAGTAATGAAAAAATAAAATACAGCCGAAATATAGTAAATTATAAATTAATTTATAACAATCGTATTATCAAGTGAAACTTATGTTCCATCAGCTGACTGCATGACATAAAACGCTCATTTTTTGATATTGTATTTTAAATATAAGGAAATTATTAGATCTATATTTTTAAATTTTCCGTCAGAAATTCCAATATGTTCTTTGATATTGTCAAATAAATAATACATGATCTGGCAGTTGATATCTTTTATAGCATGAAAGTGTTTATAACTTTACTTTTTTAAAAAATATTAAATAGTTTTATTTAATAATGTTTTCAAGAAAAACTAATAAGAAATAAAGTATATTATATAAATATAATAAATTTATACATAAGTGATTATATATATATATATATACATACTACTGTACTACTGTGTCCAAAAAGTAAGACTAATTTTCAATTTAAAATTCCCGGAGCTTATTGAATTTGAATGCGCCAGCTCACATTGCATTGATTCTTCGTGACTTTTTCGCCACCGTATTCACACCGTGCCACTTCTGGCTATTACGTAAACTCAAAGGACCACTCCGGGGACACCGTTTTGAGTCGATTGAAGAGATTTAACGTGAACCGCCGCCGTTTTGAAGGCCATCCCTGCCGATGACTTTTTAGCATGCATTGAGGATTGGAAAAAGTTGGCATAAGTGCATTGTGTCCGGAGGGGATTACTTTGAAGGCGATGAAATAAATTTTAAAGAATAACTAAAAGAATTTTTTTCAAAAATAAAATAAATAATTTGTCTTTTTCTTTTTGGGCCCAGTAGTATATATAATACATATGTCAAGTAATAGATATTAATAAAGTGGTACATTTACAACATACTGTTGATTAATGAAGTTAATGTTATAAGTGAAGTTAGTAAGTTAAATAAGTTAATGTTAAATTAATTAAATAAGTTAATGTTATATGTAAAGTATCATTAGAGAAGCTCCTTTTCAGCATCTTAAACGATTTTGAATAGGCATTGGATAGATTTTGGAAGATATTATCATTATTTTTTACATTCTTTAACTTGAAGAAGGTCTTTATTTTCTAAGATAAAGGAATATGATATAATGCTTTTATGCTTTTTGGTACATTGCATGGCCATGTTCTACGCGTTGTAATATTAGGTTGAAGAATTTTTTATTTGTTGGACTATTCGCATTTCCTTATTTCAAAAGAAGTATAAAAATTTGATTAAAAATTATAATAAAACTGTCATTATTTGATAAATATTAATTCATATTGTTATTAATGTTTAGAGATAAAATTTAGAGAGTTAAAAGCTTATTAAATGTAAGTAAAAGATGTTGAAGATAAAAGATGTTTTTGAGAGATTAGAAATCTCATAATGGATAAGTAATATAACATTGCAATAAAATGAATACTCACCGTTCCATAGAAACGTTTTTGCATCATGCTCTTAAGTTTTAAAATCCTTTTTAGAGACGTTTCTGAAATATGGTGACTTGAAATAGGGTTCAAGGAGCAAACAGTAACGGCTGGAAAGGGTAGTTTGTGAAAAATAGCATCCTAGGACAAATATTTATGGGTTATAAACCAGTCATAAATATGTTTAATATAATTTTTGTTTAATCACATAAGAATCTTTTAGTTGGGATATTCTTTTATTTATTTTTTTATTTTGAACAATTTAGTATTCTTTCAAGAAAATTTAAATTTTATTTAATATCTGAAAATTTATACTTTAATTTAATATCTGAAAATTAATTTTTAAATTATAGTTTCTATTTATTCTGAGTCATAGTCCTATTTATACAGAATCGTTCTGGCATACGTATACAGAATATCCTTCTCCCCCCCCCCAAAAAAAAAAAAAAAAATGCTCAAATTTTAATTTCTCGTTATTATTTGTTAAATTGGCTATTAATAATGGCAGAAATTTGATTAATAATGTATTTGGAATGACGAAACTTTATCAAAAAAGTACTTTTGCAATCATAAGAACATCATGGAAGTAAAAAAAAAATCAGGGATGACAATCAAAGGCTATCAAATGAAATGCCACACCAGGCAATAACTAGCGTTAATCTGGCTGTATTGCGAGCGAATGATTAGTCTCAATCAGCTGTCTTGACCATCTACATTCGTTGGTCACTAACACTCAATTCAAAGCGTAACTATAACTGTAAGCAATTGCATTCTAGTGAGTGAAATACCACTTGAAATGAATCAACACTATTCAAAATGCACTTTTCGGTGTGAACAGATCAAGGTTACGTAGTTAATAAGTGCAATAAGAGCCGTAAACTCAACTTTTAGTCACCATTTCTATGGCCCTTTTGGTTACATGTTGGATTATTGATAATGACGACGAAGCAGGTGCACTGAGAGTCACTATAAAGATAAATCTTCATGTTCTTCCATCTCTAAGTCGGTCGCTGTCTTTTTTAAGGTATTTTCTGTCTTAATTCAACATTCACTGCCAATATCACCGATTTTAAGCATATCTCCAGCTTCAATATTGTACTTTCTTTTGATTTGACACCTCTGCTTCCTTTATCAAATTTCAGATTCTTCTTCAAATAATGGCAAACTCATACTTTATGAGAATCTTTTGCTAGACATTAGTACAATCAAAACCATTAGATAAATTCAAATTCGAGTATAAGCTATGACATCGAATCAAAATGTTCCCTCATAAACTGCTTATTGAGGCTCAGTTGCCATATTCTAGAGCTCCAGCTATTAGTTCATTTACGACCAAAATGCAATCATTTACATGCAGGATTTAACGGTATTTGTATATGAAATTTCATAAAAATCTGACAACTTCTTGAAGTGGGTTTTTTTTTTATTTTTAAGTGTTACTTTTTGTAGGAGAACACATTGTACATAACATCATATTTATGAGTAAAGATTAAAATTGATTGATACAATATGTATTTACATAGTATAGTTTATCCATTAATTAAATAATATACATACAAAATTGTTAAGTGTCAATTTTTCCTTCTTTTGTAAATATTTTTTTCAATTCCTTCTATTTTTCAATTCTTCTACTATCCTATATATATCTTGTTCAAATTTTCAATCGTTAATAAAAGACTTTTTATTCCTCCACTCAAGTTCAAATACATTTTTTTGAACTTGTAGTGGAGGACACTTGATGTTAATACAGGTTTTTCAAATATTAATTCATTAATTAAATTTAATTAATTAATTTTAGTTTTTGTTTAGTTATAAGTTGCATATATCTACCAATAGATGGCGCCAGATAAACTTAAAAAAATTAATGAAAATTATTTATAAAAGGACTTTCTGCAATAGAGAGAAAAAAGTAGGAATTGACTTAAAATTTTTTTTTTTTTTATATTACTTGTTTTCAGGAAATGATTAAAATTCGTTAAGATAAAAGATCAAATTTGCTAAATGAAAGTAACTTGCCTCTTTTATCAATACTTTTGGATATCTGAGGTACTCGTTAATTACTTTGAAAGTCATATAACCCATGAACAGGAAGCACGCCATGACACAAATGAACCATAAAATTCGTCGAAAACGAGATCGTTCAGTGACTATGTAAGAAACTCCGGCAGCTGACACTTTGTGAGCCACAAAATCTTTCGCCAAGCCTCCTAAATCTCCTTCCCTTGTTTCCCGCATCTGTTAAACAAATGTTTGTTAAAAATATTTAATATTTGATATGAAATATGTAAAGATGATTAGTTATAAACAGTTTAAAACAGTAATGATGATATTTAACAACAGTCTTACAGTACAATACAGCCTTCTTCTCATTTGATACTTTATTCCAGTGACCGCTACATTTCATTGACCACCGATCTATCTCTTCAAGAATTTCATGACTTTGTATCGACTTTCCTTTATTTTGTCCCTACATATGTTATTTTAATAGGACAAAATAAAGATATATTTGAGTAACTATTTTTATAAGGATTTTTTTTTTACAGACGAAATATTTCTTGTAGGTTAATCAAATCAGTAAATGTCGAAGGGATGCATTATTATTTTCGAAAGCGCCATCACATTTATGGTAAAAGGGATCAATCTCTATCTCTCTATTTGTGTGTTTGTGTATGTGAGTGTTAAATTGTCTGAAAGAGAGTGGATAATTATGAAACAGGAGTGAATATCTTCCGCTGAAGTAGGTAAGTTCGAATTTATTTATGACGCCATAAAAAAATATAAGTATATTTACATCTTAAACAAAATTTTAAGTTCTATCATGATAATGACCTTAACATGTTGACTTATATGTTCGATTGTAGTTTTACAATTGTAAATAAGTTATTAAAAAACTATCTTAGTTGCCAAATTGAGTCCAGTAGAACCTATTTAGCTACCATTTGAAAATAAAATTCTAAAGCTTAATCTTCAAAGTAACATCTAAAATCTGTAATGCAAAAATAAATACAACAAAATGGCCTCCAATAAAAAATCAGTTCAAATCTATAACAAAACGATTTAAAATTACTCTTTATGCTGGTCATATCCAACTAAATATTAAAAATGGTTTAATAAGTAGTTTCATAACTTTTATTGAATTAAAAAGTTCTTATGTGCGAAAACTTTACCAGTATCCTCTATCTTCATTATGTCTTATTGCATTTTTAACGAATTTGCCCTAAATAATTATAAATAAATGTATATAATATCTTTACTGAGGGGGAGTGTACCCTGAAAGGTGACGTCAAAGCACGATGATAGACACCTGGACTGCACAGCTTCATCTAGACATTTGGTGACACGTTAGTCCACTGCTACAGGTGTATCACTGTCTTCTTCGTCAGTTCCTCGACGTCTGCAGCACAATGGACTGAGTGCAACAACTTCTTTGTATAGGAACCCGACTCAAAACCATCGACACCTGTTGTTACAATGGACTCATTATGGTTATGGGCTCATTATGATGAATGGCGTGCATATTGGCAACAAGTTTTTTTCTGGCGAATCCCTCTTTAGTTGTGGCACCATGATGACAGCATTCGTATTAGATGCTATGCCGGTGAAAGTTACCTTCCGGAATTCATTATCGAACGTCATAGTGGACGAACATCTAGAGTTATGGCCCGGGCTGCGATTGCGTATCGTGCACAATTTTAGCTGCTACGAAATGTGGGTAATCTTAACAGCAAAAGATATATAAAAAAAGTGCTGAAGTCCGAAGTCGTTCTTTTACTTCACGACATTCCTGGAGCTATCCTTCAACAAGTTAACGCCCGCCTACATGTTGCATGAAATGTCCAAGACTTCTTTTCTACAGGACATATACAGGGTCTTCCTTGGTCTCCTTATTCGGTGGATATGTCGTCTATTTAACATGCGTGAAATTTGGTTGGTTGGTGTCTAGCTCGTGATCCTCGTCCTATAGCTTCTGCAGATGAACTTTGGGTACGCATATAAACAATATGGAATATTTTTCCCCAGGCAGACATTCAAAATCTGTTTGATTCCATGCCACTCAGTGTAGCAGTACTTATTGCAGAGCAGGGTGGCTACTCTCAAATTCTTAATAATAACTTAATATGGATTTTTGGCTTTGAAAATTTAATCATTTATTTGTGTCAGTACAAGTCATTTGTGTGTTGAATTACATTTAAATCTGATAATGCCTTCATGGGGTTGCAAATTTTACAAACACGAGTTTAAAATATATTCATATTAAATTTTTCAAATTAGATTTTCATTTTTTTTTATTTCAATAATTTTTTATTTAAGTATTTGCATAAAAATTGTTTATCCTAACATTTTTGCGAGGCAATATATATGAATTGCACACTGAAGTGTATTATGTCGAAACTCTGATATTAAAAAGGCGTTTTCTTCTAAATTTTGCATTTAATTTATTGATTTTCTATTCATTTCTCACTTTTTAAAGTTTTTATGCATTATTATATTAATATTTCATTTGCAATATTAAAATTTTATAGCACTGAAGTATCAAATAATAATGGATTGATTACAGGAATGATAAAATTTTGAGTATAATAAGGTTATAATGAGCATCTTTTTCTGGAAATTCTTTCTTGATTTCTTTGAACTTTTCATTGATATTTTTTTTTATTAAATTCTTATTTTTATAATTTAATGAATTTGCTTTCCTGTTGTCAATATATCGAATTGCTTATATGTCTATGAATCAACAAATAATTTTTTAGCAAATGAAAACACATACTTGTATTAGATATAAACATATAGTTTAAATCTCTTAATGGAAATTGATTGTATGAAATTGAATTCACAAAAGTGAAGAAAGTTATTATTCTAAATAGTTTGTTATTATTCATGCAATTGGCAATCAATGAAAAACATTGCAATACATATTTGAAGATATGTATTGCAATGAATTTCAATGAGTTTGTGATTAATAAAAAAAAAAAAGTATAACATTTTTAAACACATTTCTTATTTATTAAAATTTTAAACAATTAGCAATAATTTCTAATTTTTTTAAACAATTAAATTTTTATGAAACTTATTTGAAATTACTATATTAAAATTCTGATTTAAAAATCTGTATCAGATTACGTTAATTAATTATATAAATACTTAACTACATTTTCTATTTCTATTTCTAAAATATTATTTATTTCGATAATAAATAGTATTTTAAAAGATTTCAGAATTATTTAATAATATCTTTAAAGATGGAAATTATATAATTACTCCAAGTTGTTGAGATTTTTTAAAAATGAATGAAAAGTAATGAAGTTGAAAAATATTTTCTCAGCATTAATTAATGTTCTCTCAACGTTGTTCAGCAAATCATGGCTATCAACATCATTCATCAACATTACTTTCATATTCTTCATTCTTATATCAACATTACTTTCATATTCTGATATCAACATCACTTTCTTATATCAACATCTTCATTTCTTATATCAACATTACTTTCATATTATTATATCAACATTACTTTCATATTCTTATATCAACATTACTTTCATATTCTTATACCAACATTACTTTCATATTCTTCATTCTTATATCAACATCACTTTCATGTTCTTCCTTCTTATATCAGCATTATGCTATGATATATTTGGTATAATTGTGAACTTCATATATTGTATATTATTTATTAGCATGTTTGCCTTATTAATTACTGTTAGAGTTAGTGTAACTTAAATACTATTGTTACTGTGTAACTAAATACTACTTGCTCAAGAGTGTCAAAAAGTTTTTAAAGAGCCCTTCAGTAAAAGAAATTTTAACAAAGTGAAATATCCATATATTGTTAATAAGAATGACCTTCAATAATATTATCTACTGAAGAATCATTGATAAAATTTTACAGGAGGAAAATATTTTAAGACATAGCCTCTAAATATAAAATTGCATGGTTTTAGATCGAAATTAGTTAGAAAAAGATTTAATTATATGCATAGCATATCGAGAACAAAAAATATGTGTATTATTTATAGAAACGACTATAATTCATCGACTTAACAGTAAATTTGCACCGTCTTACAAGAAAAAAATTTAAAAGCAACTTACCTTGATCATATTTCCCAATATACTGAAAGCTTCAAATAATCTCATCCAATCATTGCATACAAAAGAAAATCAATTATTTCCTTTTCTTTAAAACATCAAAATACTAGTTGTCATTCGAGTCCATAATCTCTGGTGGTTAAAATATCATTGAAAGGATCTGTAACTGGTCGAACGACGATGGAAGTTCTTTTGGCGAATTTGGACATCGTCATTATAAGCCACAAACTTTTTACATTCAACTTTGTTTACCTACATGCAAAAAAAAAAAGCTTTTATAAAGAAACCTTTTCAGATATCGAGATACCTCGCCTTGCAAAATTGTGATTAAATATTGTGGAGAAAGAAGAAACCATGGGCGATCAATATGTTGTTAGCGTCCACCATGTACGATGAAGGATATCAGAAAACATGACGTGACAATTAACAAAGAAAGCTATTCATATTCTATATGATCGTAAATTAGGTCAATATTTCTCTTCCGGTAAATTGATTGGATTATTAATTTTTTTTTTATCCTCGATTGGTGAAGGTTTATGAATCACAATATCTCTCATGCAAAGACGACAAGTTCGGTGATAAATGATGTGGACATTAATATCCTAAAATCTATTTGTTTAAGTAACACGTTTTAAGTTAATAGTAAAACATTTAGTAGGTTTTAAAAGTAAAAAAATATAAGATCTTTTTTTTCTGTAATAAATTTAATATATAACTATTTATAATTGAATAGTTTTACTAATGGAGAGCTAAAATAATGCCGTGAAAAATGAATATTAATGATAATTTGATGCATGTTAACGCTAAATTTTTTAAGATTGTACAAAAGTTTTAATGAAATTGTTATTCGCTTAAAAATATAGCAGATAGATTTTTTTTACAATGTGCTTATGTTATTTTTACAATGTGCTTATGTTATTTTTACAACATTATTATGTGCTTATGTTATTTTACAATGGGCACATTATTTCATGTTACAGTCTCAAGGTACGTAGCTCAAAAATTAAATTTATTTAAATGAATTCAAACACAACTCCAATAATTTAGATGATTTCAGATATGAATTATAAATTTTTCTTAATAAATTAAAAATCAAGATGTGTTATAAATTTAATTGAAAACATTTTAAGTCGTATTATTTAGATAATTTCGGATACCAATCATAAATGTTTCTTATTAACCAAAAATCCAAGATATGTATAAATTTAAGTGGAAACATTTTAAATCATATTATTTAGATTATTTCAGATACGAATCTTAAATTTTTCTTATTAACCAAAAATCAAGATACGTTATAAATTTAATTGAAAAGCATTTTTGTTTTGTAAAATATATTTTATGATGAAACAAAACTTTCTCGCATTTGTTAATAAGTTAGACATTTGAATATTATACTCAAATGTTAGAATTCTCATTGGGTTTTTCTAAGATTGGATTCAATAAAACTTTTTTAAGGTTAATAATCGTCAAAGAAAATTAAATTGTTATATTTTACATTGCTATCATTTTTTAATGAATTCAGCTGTTTGATTTTGTTTATTTTCTGGAAAACGAGTTGTTGGAAATAAAAAAAACATTAAAAACCGTTGCTATACTCCATGGATTAATTAATTTATTTATTTTTTTTGGTACTCACGCCAGAATACTTTATTTTCGAATCTAAGTCGCACATTTACAAATCAACATTGAAAAAAAAAAAAAAAGTTGTCAAGTAAAATGCAAGTTTAATCAGAAATATGCAAGTTTAATTAGTAGGATGCAAGTTTTATCAATAAAATGTAAGTTTAATCAGAAAGATGCAAGTTTAATCAATAGGATGCAAGTTTTATCAGTAAAAATATAAGTTTAATCAGAAAAAGATGACACTGTTTATCAGTGAAATATAAGTTTAATCAGAAATACGCAAGTTTAATTAGTAGGATGCAAGTTTAATTAGTAGGATGCAAGTTTTATCAGTAAAAATATAAGTTTAATCAGAAAGATGACACTGTTTTATCAGTGAAATATAAATTTAATCAGAAAAGATGCAAGTTTAATCAGTAGGATGCAAGTTTTTATCACAAGTTTTATCACTATCAGCAAGTTTTATCACTCACTTATCATGTAACTATATGTTATTAAACTATTTTATCTCTTTTATTTCCTTTTTTATTTGAAATTTTTAAGGAGTTTGTATTTTGAATACTTTATAAATAGAAAATCATATGTAGAATTTAACAAATATTTTTTTTTAAAATTAATATCGTGAGAATTAAAATAGAAAGTCAAAAAACAAATCTAAAGTAATTCATAAATATTTTATTTATCAGATGGAAAAGGAATATTCTACATCTATAAATTCATAAAATTCTATATTTCTATCTGTTTTAATTTGTCTGTTATTCATGAGCAAAATTTCCTGTTAGTTCTTTTGGAAAAATTGAAAATTTCAAAAAGATTTTCTCACTTTTTATTTTAAGTAGACAGCATAGTTTTCTTTCTGTGACTTCCTGAAAGTAAAAAAAGTAACAATTTAAGTTTCATAATATTGTTTATTTTTATAATTTAAATAAAATTATTTTTAAATTTATAATTTAATATTAGACAAGAAAATTGAAGACTGTGTCTTTTAAAATGTTTTCTTGCTACAAAAATAAAAAAAAAAAAAAAAAAAAATTTAAATTTGATTATTATCTTTGCTTTATTTACTTCATTAGAAAAATTAGAAAAATTTATAACATGAAAAATTAGAAAATTTATAACATAGAAAAATTAGAATTTATATATTATTTATTTAGAATTTATATTATAATTTATTTTTACTAACTTTTATTCAAATACATTTTATAACTCCTAGATAGGTTTTATTTTATCATTGATAAAATAGTTTTTATTTTCTCATTGTTTAAGTTTATTTTTATTACTTCTCTGAATATGAAAGTTTACCTCATGAACACGAAATATTTCTTGATTATGAACAGTTAGATTTCATACTTTAAGATAAAGAAATTTAAACTTAAAATATTGACCATTTACAGTTTAAAAATCAATTTGCCTTAAAATTTTAAACGACTCTCAAAAATGCTAAAATAATATTCATGAATTAAAATTTTAATGTTAAATTTATTTTGACTGATTTTTTTTTCTCATTTGAAAAAAAAAAAGTTCACAACTAGGAAAGGATTTTCAAATTTAATTATGTTTTCATAACTTTATTAAATTTGAAAGTGAAAAATATGTTTTTCAATCGTAGCTATGTTGTATACTAAATTATTGC